>CANYCX010950207.1:0-21243 GCA_948193385.1 Breynia disticha f. nivosa | reverse complement strand
CAGCTGCATTGTTTTCAAACCAAAACTATAGCTTCCGCATTTTCATTATTTTGTATCAGGCTTGGTTTGATTTAAATGCATGTTGCCACATGGGTATTTATATATATATGGATACGCATGTTTTATTCTTGTTCAGTTCTTCATTACCGTTGAGAGTTATGTTTTTAAAATGAAAAAAAAAATATAGTGCCAAAATCAGATTTGTTAAAAATGGAAATGTTTAAAAATGAGTGTCACATATATGGATATATGTTTGCATGATATATGCATTTGCAATGTTATTTGTTATATGTCGGAGTATTCAAGTTATATATATATATATGTATATATATATATGCCTATTATTTCATGTTGTGAATTAATATATTTAATTATCAAAAAATATGTTAATTAGATTAGGATGTTTCAAGATTTGGGTACCTTCTGTGCAGTGCAATTAGCTTGTTAGTGTACTTCTACTAGCCTTATAAGGTTGTGTGAAAGAATGTGCCATTCTTCTTCATAGAATACACACTAGCATATTATCTAATTTGCACAGAATTTGCATACAAATGAATCTTGCAAAAAATAATGCTTAAATATTTGAGAAGAATTTTCTTCTTTGGTGATAAGTCATATTTTTGTAATAATTCCTGCTACAAGATAATTAACAAGATAAAAAAACTAAGGGATGCCATTTTCACTTACTTGCTCAATGTTGTAAAGTCACTCCTTAGGGAATGTATCGTCCATCTCTCCATCATGCAGAACACCCATATGCGGGTTCTTATGGTAGGATATGTTATTTGCAGCCACATTTTCTGATCCTTTCTTATCCTAAAATTCGAAATCAAATTCTTGAAGTGTAAAAGATTACTTTAGACAAAACCAAATGTAGGAAAATATTTCTAACACAAAAAATACTCCTAGCTATTCGGTTTCTATTGTAGAGTAATTTATTTGTGTTGGATTAAGAGTCTTGCTAGCATAGTAGATTGGTTGAAAATATTTTTCGTTACACTATCCTAGAACTACTCCCACTGCAAAATCTCTAGCATCACACATTAATTCAAAAGGAAAAGACTAATTAGGTGTGACCATGATAGGAGCATTCACTAATTTTTCTTTCAAAGTATTAAAGGCATGCAAACAATTCTCATCAGACACAAAAGGCATGTCTTTTCCAAGTAGTTTTGTTAATGGTTTGACAAGCTTAGAAAAATCTTTAATGAATCAGGTATAGAAACCTACATGACATAAAAAACTCTTTATAGCTCTAATAAAGGAAGGTGGTTGCAATCTATCAATGGTTTCAACCTTATCAACCGTAATTACATTAATAGATATTTTATGTCCTAACACTATTCCTTCTTGAATCATAAAATGACACTTCTCCCAATTTAAGAGAAGATTAGTTTTCTCACAAAGTTCAAGCACATGTTTAGACTATGAAGACATAACTTGAAAGAATTATCGAATACGGAGAAGTCTTTCATAAATACCTCCATAATAACCTCAACCAATTTATCAAGTATTGTTGGTTTTCTTATGTATTTCTCTAATTATGGCAGTAAAAATACACAAAAAAACACATAAAAGACATCTAAGAATCTCACCAGAAATCAAAATAACAACATATTAACTTATACGTGATAACTACTTATCATAAAAGTTGAAACTTTAATAAAAAAGACTCACCTTGCTTGTTCTCCTTCAAGACCGTAGGTATATATAGAGAAAAATAGTAAATACTATCTCAAAATACTCCAAGAAAACCTTTGTGACACCCATAAAGAATCCCACATGCGATTCCTCTACAAAACTTACACACAGATTAGCAGAATAGTGTATGAGCATGAGGGATTTTTTATTCAACTTTTGTTTATGTCAATCGAATGAAAGATCCACGAAACAAGAGGCACCATCGTGATCAAACTATATGATCAACCCCTTAAAGTCTCGTTTTCTTGGAGAAATACTAAAAGAACCACCCTGTTGATTATATGATGAAAAGCTACAGCAAAAGAGAGAGAGAGAGGGAGGTTGACGACTTCTTCTATTTTGTGTAGACAATGGTTTCCTTTTAAAAGTAAGAGTTTTTATCCTCTTAAAATACTTAACCAACAATCTAGATTAAATTAGGATTATGTTAAGTGTTCAATTTAAATACAAACTTTTTATTTCTTTCTCTTTTTACTGTGTATATATAAATAAATAAAAGAAAAATTCTTTTATCTTATCTTATATTGTCTTGTCTTAATTTAAGACAAGCCTTCCTTGCTTTTCTCCACTTTATCCTCTCACATGTCTTAATTTAAGACATCATATTTAATTAATAATGTGAGAAATGATAAATTATGTTTTCATCCGTATTGGGCCCAATTACAAAAATTGGCCCAAATACCTGATCCAGCCTGATAACCAGACTTTGACCTAAGATGAAATTCGAAAAATACCCTTTTTGGATTTTTTGTTATCCATGTGTGATTTGTAGGAATATTTAATAATGGTAATGAATTTAATAATTCATAAATCATAGGCGGTTTCTAGTAAGACACTATGATCACACAAAATTAAATAGCTGACAAGTTGTGTCAACAACCCTACCACAATTCAAATTTATCCCTTGACCTTTGATATCATGATTAGCATAAGGCAAGACCCTTATTTAGGGCTAAATTACTTTCTTGATCCCTATGATAAAATTGATAAGTTCGAATAAATGACCTAATAATTTCATTCGAGTACAACCACACTCTTCCCAATTTTGTCTATCCAGTGGCTAGTGATATCTACACTCATTTTCATGAGAGGGTCAATTCCTGCACTTCGCTCCTACTTTTACATGTGATCCCTAGCATACCCAATCATACCATACATACTTGTTAATCTTTTATGGTCACGTTAGACATATGTCAAAGTAAACTAAAAATCACAATAAAAGACATAGTGATTTTCAGTGTAAGGATATATATTTGACATTGTAAATAGTGATCACTCTCTAAATACAATGACCTACATTGTATCTATGAACTTTGTTAAATATTCTATATTTGTGACCCATAGAATATGATATCCTACAAAGTACATACTAGTCTTAATTCATTTCCATTCCCATAGAAATAAGTGACTAGAGATATTTAGAATGTTAATCTTAATAATTCCAGGTTCTTCTATCAAGGTCCTCAACCGTTATACCTCAACCGCTTAATCAACATTCTTAGATAATTTTATCATACATATACCACAGGTCAATACATGAAATGACAAAATAATGTCTCATAATTTTATTATTCAATAATAAAAGTTACAAACAATGTATTGGGGCTAGAGCTTACACTAACAATCTTCCACTAGCGCTAGTCCCAATCAGACATAACCCTAAGACCAGAAGACCTAACTTGAAGTTCATGTTTCGGACTTGCCAACTGCTTTGTCAGAGGATCTGCAACGTTGTCTTCACCTGGAATCTTGTTCATCTTCATATCTCCTCCATCGATGATATCTCGAATGAGATGAAACTTCTTGATTATGTACTTGGATCGATAGTGATTTTGGAGCTCCTTAGCCTGTGCTATAGCCCTGTAATGAACTTCTTAATCCAAACAACTTCTTACAAGATGGTGTGCTCATTAGAAGATCTCATTTGATAGATATTATTGCTATCAAGGCACACTTGCATGATAAATTCACCATTAAAGACATGGGATTGGCAAACTATTTATTAGGAGTTGAGATACTATGGAATGAAAAACGAATCATTTTAACACAAAGAAAATCCTGAGCTCCTTGTTGAAACTGGCATGACAGGTTGTACGCCAGCGGACTTACCTTTGTCATGCAGAGTGATATCGCCTGCTTGTCAGAAAGCTGTTGTATCTTAACTGCAAGAGGCCTAATATTTGCTTTGTTATTCATCATATGAGCCAGTTTTTCCAGACACCTTGCCAGCATCATTTAGATGGAGTTATTCACATCTTACGGTACTAGAAACGAACTAAGCATCATGGTTCGTTCATGTCAACAGAAGCATATTTCAGTATTATTGCATTCAGTGATGCAGATTTGGCGAAGTGCAGATTTAGTATACATTTGATTACAAGATACTGTGTATATATCAAAGGTAACTTGGTGTATTGAAGAAGTAAGAAACAACAAGTTGCAGCAAGATCTTCGCTGAATCAGAATATCAGAATATCGTTATGACTGCAACTGAATGTGAGCTTAAATGGTTTTCTTATTTGTTGCAGGATTTTGGTTTGCCATGTTCTCTACCTATTCTATTGTGGTGTCATAATAATGCAGCAATTCAATTCACATAGCTAATAATCCAGTGTTCTATGATCGCACCAAACATACTGAGTTGGATTGTCACGTTGTCAGAGAAACTTTGATGGCAGGTTTCCTTGATCTTCAATATGTATTTTCCTCTTCACAACCAACCGATATTCTTACAAAGAACTTGGCTTCACTAGCTTTTCATAAGTTGTGTTCCAAATTGAGCATGTATTTTCCCACTGCTCAGCTTGAGGGGGGCTGACAGATGCTATACTGGAAGATAGAGAGGAGCTGCAACTTGATTAGATAAGCAAAAGAAGTGCACCAGCTACTAGTAGTAACTCTATGGTTAAGTAGCATAGAGAAGTGATTTGTACTGGTGTCAAATTTTCATTGGTTCCAGATTTTCATTAGGTAGTTAGAAGTTAGTTAGAGAAATTGTATTTTTTTATTTGTCTGACGTTTCTGACGAAACCGCCTGGCATCTGGGAGCCACATTGGACCCCTGACTAATCCAGACTGCTCCGGGTGACTTGGGAGCTACCTAATGGGAGTGCTCCCACGCCAGGAATCGAACCTGGGCGGACCCGAGGCGAGACCTCTAGCATGGGGGTCGATTACCACTCGACCACTACCCCTTGGGTTAGTTAGAGAAATTGTACATATATAAGCACATGCATCGGGCTCATTGTAACTTTAAGTGTTTTGTCAATAAAACATCAAAATTCTCTCAATCACCATTGTTTAGCTATAGCAGTTTCTAAATTTGTATTTCACCATCGAGGCAATATTGTGAACCCCCCTATGCCAATCTTATGTACAGAAATATGCTATTTCCCTAGTTGATATAACCATAACTATATCAAATCCAAGAAGAAAGATTAATCATGTGCTGAGCTTTGCGATCATCTCCTCCACAAGTCTAAGTGTTACTGTATCTCCTTCGGCATCAATTTCCTGCATGATCTGCTCTAAAAGTTCGTGCTGCAACTGTTTTTCTCTCATATCATAGCTTGAGCAATCTCTCAGGAGCCGCAGAAGCTTTTGAGCTATATCTTTAGCCCTCAATGTGCCATCCACACTCAACTGAAGCAGCCCTGGCATCACACCTTCCCTTAGGATTAATCCCCTGTACTTGTCTCTGCAGCTCTGGCATATCCGTAACAGAATTCCTGCTGCCTCTTCTTTGCACTGCATGGAGCCCTCCTCAATGGCCTCTACCAGTGCTCTTATAGCCCCACTGGTTCCAGCTAATTGCATGAGAGCAGTCTCTGAAGAACTGACTACATTTTCCAGTAGAGACATAGCCTTCTCGACCAACTCTGATGATTTATCATAGCTGTGAATTAGGTGCAGCAAGGAAGAGACTACACCAGAAGAAACTATCGATGGGATGATCTGGCGGCTGGTTGAGAGATTATGTAGCGTCGCAATGGCGTCAAGCCTCGCTTGCACACTGATGCTGCCTGTGTTGCCGTCATTGGGATATTCCCGGTGTAGCATTTCAATGAGAAGTGGAATGGCCCCGGAAGATGTGATTATCAGCTTGTTGGCTCCACAGGAAGAGAGAACCAGCAATGCAGCTATTGCGGGATCAATCAGAGCCTTATTTTGGCACTGGAGAAGCTCTAGCAATATCGGTATAACCCCTGACTTAACTATTCGAACTTTGTTTCTGCAAAGTTATTAAGTTCAAGTTAATATAAATCCTATATTCTCCAAATCATGTCGTATAATTTCTTTTCTGTAATTCGCAAAAATAATTTGTTGCAATGGTTATATGTTTGTGATTTTTTTGTTCTTTTCTAGTTAGAGCAATGGACTAACCGTTCGCTTCCAAAAGCAATGCTGAGCAGAGAATAAAGAGCAGCTTCAACGGCTTCAAAATCCTGAGACTGTAGCATTGAAACCAAAGGAGCAATGACACCTTTTTCTGGAAGCTTGTGCCTCTGCTTACTACTAAGTTTGCCAAATTGAGTAGCAGCATGAATTTGATCTTCTCTGCAACCATTGAAGAGACTTTGCAGCAAATATTCCTCCATGGCCTATCTGTGTATATTTTTCCAATACAGTAAAGATCGAATCCCACTGTTGAGGGTCATTGAAGAATGGTGCTGATATAAGTGGTTGCTTGAAGGAGCAATCTTGTTAGTTCTTTTTTGGGTATCCATTGTTTGAGGTTGAAGCAACTAGTTGTTCTTTCTGGTCAGCTTTATTTTTTGTTTACAAAGAATGCATGTCCGATTAGGAAATTCAATAACGATACCTAAGAATGTATATTTAACTTTCCTTTACGGGAAGCAAACCGCATCATCTTTTTGGAAGGTTTCATTGAGCGTGGTTTTCTTCTCTTTAAATTGCTTTATTTGGGTAAATCATGCCTACTCCTTTTTCTCTATTCTTATATTTTGCGACCAAACAAGAAATTTTCCTTCCCGTTCACCTTGTCAAGTCTTTATTTAGAATATCCTTATTTTCTTTCTATTTTCGCAAAGCACTAATATCTCATTATTTATCCCCTAACTGCGCTTTATTCAAAAATATTTTTAACGGAAAAAATAGCATGATATTTTAAGATATGAAAAAAAAAATTCATTACCATAAATTTCGGTTTTATAAGGTCCTGTTTGTTTAATGAAATATAATTTTTTTAAATATTATTCCATGAAAATTTTATTTTTAAGGGGTGTTTGATAACACTAATTAAGTACTTAATTTACAATATTAAGCACTTAATTACATTAAGTGCGTTTGATAATAAAAATAGATAACTACTTAATTGAACCAATCAAGTCAAAAAATCACTTAATTTTTTAAGTTAACTTAAAAATTAACTAACTAGCTCGCAATCATTTTCTATTGAAAATTACACGCTAATAATAAAATATTTTCTATATTCATATTTATTCAAATATTAAGAGATGAATTTCATTAATTTACTTTTCAAAATTTTTATATACTTATTAATAATTATAAGTTATTGCCCTAAAAATTCAAAATTATTAATTTTTAAGTTATCATTATTAATAAAAATTATATTGCTAAAAATGACTTATAATTTTATTATTTTCAAATATCAAAAGAGAAAAAAATTAATACACATTCATGTTCTATTATTTTATTCATTTAATTTGTTAATTCGTGAATTGGATATTCACGATTCTTTGGTCGAATACTTCTGTAATTTGTTATTATTTTATATTATTTCAAATAAATTTTAAACAATGATTTAGTTGTTTGTCAATTATATTTGTCAAACAACTTATTGATTTTAATACTTAATTTTCGGTTATAAACAAACAAATTTTATTAACAGATTAAACATTCAACACTTAAAATTCAACACTTAATTTTTTAGTACTTAATTTTCAATTTTATCAAACAAGCCCTAAATGTTATCTTTTAGAATTATATTTTTTAGTGTTTGACACTTAAGTGGAAAATAAATTCAAAATATCTTAGCTAAAATTAATTTCTTTAACTATTGATGAAGGGTATCTCAAACATAGTGTGATAAAAAATAGCGAATAATGTAAATCGCGTAATCTTAAAACTAACCTGCTTAGTGCAACAGAATGAAGGATATACCTCGAAGACATGATGTTGTAGACTGTCTCTAACTACAAACTTTGCGGTGAGAAGGATGTTAATGCATATGAATTGTTCTACCGCGTCTCTACAATTTTCATGAACAATACATGAGAAGAAAAACACTTAGTTTTTCTCTAGGTGAGAAGAGAAAAAGAAGAGTGTCATTTTTTTTAGAGAAAACTGTAGCTCTTTTAAAACTCATTTGGAAACTAAGGTTTTTTAGACCTTATATATATAGGTGACGATTTTACCTAATAAATCTCCAGTATATTACACAATACACCGTAGGTCTAAATACTTAACTAATATGTATTTGGTCCCAGTTCTACTTATCTCATCATCGGTGGTCCCGCTAATTCCAACATCTCCCACTGGCACATTACGAATCTCTTTTTCTCCCGTGTGAGCTCCCTTGAGTCATTCATGTAGATAGTAAATGCTTTATAGCCCGACCGCAAACTGATCAACAACTATGAGTTTGCGATGCTATTACCTAGCTACTCATATTTTGTCTAAGAAAGATATTCATTTGCTCCTCAAATAAGTTATCCAGTTCTTGAACAACGTGACTCCTCCCTAGCCTTCTTTTTCTATAATCACTACTTTCAATATGATCTCATGAAAGCCTAATCGTTTTTTCTTATAATGTTTAACTGAGAAGCATTTAATAAGTGTACTTTGATTCTTAATAGTGATAACATTTATAAAAGTAGCACTTCCCTTTCCAGTATTGGTACTCTGCTCTAAAGATCATCAATTGTCCAACACGTCCTTATTTATGCGTGTTAATCAGAGGCGTACTTAGTGAACATATTAAGTCAACTATCTAACCTCTATGCTTCTTTCCAGTGTTAACAGTCTTAAGGGAGGTTTTTACATTAGAGAATAGAGATTATTCAATTATGATTCTCATCCCATTGCTTCTTCTTTTGCTCACACTTGGTCTCACATTACACAATTAAGATCATTTGATTATGATTCTCATCCCATTTGTTCAACTTATTTATAATTTTACTCAAAATAGTATCATGTGTTCTCTCCTTTAAATGGAGCGCATATATACTATTTAACATCATGCGAGAGCTTCAGTCTTAATGTAATCAAAATTTTCCCTTAGTGCACATAGAACTACTCCTGGTTTTAAACTAAATTAATTACTTACCCTGTAATCATCACACAAGTACCTAAATTATGACATATTACATTATACATGGTGGGTCATGCATAATGACCTCAATAATATGACTTTCATTTTACAACTAGTAAAACGACACTTATTCATTTAAATTGACACATAATATTTAAATGATGGCCTCAACTTGGCATTTATGAAATGCTTAAAAAATTTTGTAATAATTAATTATCTAAACATGCAAAACTTACAAGGGACAGAGCTATAAAGATTAAGAAAATTTTACATAGACAGCAATATAGGGACCGTGGTGAGTTACACAAGCCATGTACTGTGAATAGGAAACTTTCAGTGACTAACACGGAGGATGTGGTCATTAGCACAAACCATGTTATGGGTCTCAAGGTTTCCAAGCATTCAACACGACTTGCAACATGGGCCATGTTGCAGCCCATGTAAAATGACCCAAGGAGGCACGAACTGCAACACGGGCGTGTCGACTGCCCAGCTAGTGATAACATATCAGCCCTAGTTGGTGTCCACTACAGAGAGAGAAAGTGTGGGAGTAGCAGTATAAAGGTCTCGTGACTATCTTAACTCAGTACCTGATCTTGAAAAACAAAATATACAATCGTAGTTGGTGAGTTACAGGCTTAGTGAGTAATTATTTAATTGTTAAATATAAGATCAACCAAATTTCATAATCATTTATAAATCAAATTTATCAAATTATTTATCTTTCTTTTCGAATCGTATCTTTTTGAATTTTATAACCTGTATTCATACGAAATCGTTCATAATAAATATTCATATATCCAGTCATACCTAACTCCCTCCTCCCTGTCTTTCACCTCTGCATATACCTAACTCCTGTCTCCTTAATTTCCATCTCCGTATACATATGGACTTAACTCCCGTCTCCCTAACTCCCGTCTCCGTATGATCGATCATACCATAAATAATAAACACCACCAAATCAATCATCGCTATATCATCTCCATCAATCGTATCGTATCATATCAACGTATAATCATATATCGTATCAAGGAATCATATAACTGTGAGATAATGTAACACACCTGTTTTCAGTTTTGTTTTGTATGTACCTGTTCGCATTTAGATCATACATATACATATTCGTTTCCATCATTTTAACATATTCCTATTTAATTATATTTGATACCACCTTTTACCATTCCTTCGCAATCATATATTATATCAATCAATCATTTACTATCGCATATTAAATTGCATATAAGTTCATATTTAAAAATGAGTTAGATTACTCACCTGGATATCTGTTATATTTGGAACTCGTCTAGTTCCAATCCTGTCCTCCTAATCCATTAGATTTCCTATATCACCATATATGAAATTCTATATGTAAAAATCAATTAAACCATATACGCATATTAACATCCTATACTATTTCCTTACCCTTTTTCTCTATGGATTTCCTATACTGATTATACAAATCAATCCTCAGCTCGATTTCACGATTAATTTGATGTCTTACATTCAATTCCTAGCTCAAAATCACCATTTTTCTCCTTTCTAGTCTCTCTCTATTCTACTCTCTGTTTCTCTCTTGTTTTTTTACTGAGTTTTGTGTTTGATTTATGTTCAAAATGGATTAAATAGGTATTTGATGACTAGCACGACCATGCTGACCCTAGCACGACCCGTGCCAAATCCTATTTTTCCACATCCTGCTTCAATTTCCAACGTTTTCAAATTTTCAACAACTCATTACGGCCCGTGCTGATACCATTTTTCTCTTTTTTCTCCTCATTTTTTAGCATGATTGTGCTCATATACTTTCCCAAAAGCACACTCCTTATGTTTCTTGCACGCCCACCATGTCATTCCTTTGTTTTCTTACTAATTTCACTTCTAAACTTCATTTTTTTGTAACCCTAACCCGTATGACTCTTAACTTGTTCAATATTATCATTTAACTTACGTTTTATCGCTTATCTTTGTTCACCTTAAAGAATTTAATCCCAAAATTCACTCTTATCTATGTTTTAACTTCTTCAGTCTGGTCATAATCTTTCTATCTTTATTAATTCACCTTCTATAAGATTCTAATATGCATATGCAATAGTTATGCATATAAAATGCACCTGTGAATAGCTGTGAATATTCATCTCTCATCCTATTTTTGTGATTCCCTTGTTTCTTCTTCCAAATTATGATGCTTCCAAAGAACTTTAACCATTAGAATCTGTTTGGTTCTTAACTATTTTGTTTTATGATCCATGATCCACAATCTATATAGGTTCCTGTGTATAGGTTAAGTTTTCTTTAATATGTAATTTGACTCTGGTATAATATGGGTGGGATTTGATCTATATCTTCTGAGCATACTTATATAAAAACATCACGAATCTGTGCTAGCTCTACTAGTAATGCAAATTTGTTGACTACTAGACCAATCTGCTCTATAACTTCATAAGGTCTAACATATATAGAACTTAACTTTCCTTTATTTACAAATTGGATTATTCCTTTCCAGGGAAAGATTTTAAAAATATCTTATCTCTGATTTTATATTCCATTTGTCTTCTATGCTGATTGTTATAACTCTCCTGTCTATCTTGTGTAGCTTTCAATTTACTTTTAATCAACTCAACTTTTTCGATTGTTTCTTATGGTGCCATACTAATGCTACTCTGATATTGGTTATTATACGCAAACTTCATCAATGGTATGTACCGATTCTATGAACCCTAAAATTTCAAAACATAAGAAAGTAGCATTTCTTCTAACATTTGAATCGTTCTTTCAGTCTGCCCATCTGTCTGGAGATGAAAAGCAGTACTGAAGTTTAATTTAGTTCTCAAAGCACTCTGCAATGTCTGCTAGAATCTGAAAGTAAATCTTGGATCTCTGCCTGATACTGTAGAAATAGGTATTCCATATAATCAGATTATCTCTCGTTTATATATTTTGATTAGATGTTCTAGAGAGGTTTTGATTTTAATCAGTAAGAAATGCACAGATTTAGTCAGTCTATCAACAATCACCTATACTGCGTCTTTGCCCGAATGTGTACATGGTAATCCTATCACAAAATCCATAGTTATATGTTCCCACTTCCAAACTGGTATTGATAGTGGCTGAAGTTTTCCTGTTGGTACCTGATGTTTACCCTTTACCTATTGACACACTAAACATCTGAATACCAATTCAACTACATCTTCTTTCATATTCAACCACCAGTAATGTTATTTTAGAGTATTGTACATTTTTTTCATTCCTAGATGCATTGCATATGGGGAATTATGTGCTTCATCTAGTATCTCCTGTCTAAGCCCCTCACTATTTGGTACACATAGTTTGTATTCCTTTACTAACAAGTCATCAACCAATTGAAATGGGGTCTCTATTTCCTGATCAATCTGTTCAATTATCTTTATGCATTCTTCATCTCATTGTTGTATTGCTTGTATCTTTTTTGACAACATTGGTTGAACATTTAATGTTACTATTAACACTCGTGATAAAGTTAATTCTAACTTTATATTCAAGCTTCGTAAAGCTATTTAATTGGTCATACATGTTAACTATAAGCTATATATAACAACACTTGACTTTTTATTGAGTGCATCTACAACCACATTTGTCGTTCTGGGATGGTATTTAATTGTGCAATCATAGTCTTTCAACAACTCTAACCATCCACTCTGTCGCATGTGTAATTCTTTTTGGGTCATCAAGTATTTTAGACTTTAATGATCTATAAAAATCTGAAATGTCTCGCTATAAAGATAATGTATTCAAATCTTAAGAGCGAATATTACCTATGTAAGTCTAAATCATGCACTGGGTAGTTCGTTTTATATGATCTAAGTTTTCTAGAGGCATGTGTTACCATTTTCCCATTTTGCATTAATACACATAAAAGTCCTTGATATGAAGCATCACTGTGAATGATGAATCCTCTTATTCCTAAAGAAATCATCAGGACTGGAACTGTGGTTAATCGATACTTTAATTCTTCAAAAAATTGCTAACATTGTTCATTCCACTAGATAGAAACATTATTTCTCAATAGTCATGTTAGAGGAGTAGTTGTAATCGAGAATCCCTTTACCAATCTATGATAGTAACCTGCCATACCTAGGAAACTACGTACCTCAGTAACAGTTTTAAGAGTTCCCAATATAATACTGTTTTGATCTTCTTTGGATATACAGATATTCCATGTCCAAATATCACATGTCCTAAGAAGACTATGTGATCTAACCAAAACTCATGTTTGCTAAGTTTTGCTTACAAGTGTTTTTCTTGCAATTTTGTAACACAATTTGTAAATGTTCATTGTGTTCTTTGGTATTCCTTGAATAGATCAGTATATCATCTATACAATCACAAACTAATTGAGGGATGACTGGAATATCTTGTCCATTAGTGCCATAAATACTGCTGGAGCATTAGTTAAACCAAATGGCATAACTAAAACTCGTAATGACCATAACGAGTTTTAAAAGCAGTCTTTAGAATATCTTCCTATGCTATCTTTAATTGATGATACCTGGATCTTAAGTCAATCTTTGACAATATTGCAGCACCCTAAAACTAATCAAGTAGATCATCTATCCAAGGTAACAGATATTTATTTTTAATTGTTACCTGATTAAGCTTCTGATAATCTACATATAACCTAAGTGTTCCATCTTTCTTTTTAACAAATAACACTGGTGCTCCCATGGTGAAACACTAGGTCAAATGAATCCTTTATCAAATAACTCTTAGTTGTTTCTTTATTTCCTGTAATTTTGATGTTGCCATTTTGTATGGTTGTATGGATATTGATGTCGTACCAAGAAATATCTCAATAGTAAATTTCGTCTCTCTATCAGGTGGTAATCCTATGAGATCTTCCAAAAATATGTCTGGGTATTATTTAGCTATTGATATTCCTTTAATACTTTCATACGTTGTTGTTTTATCAATTACATGTGCCAAATAAGCTTCAAATTCATCTCAGATCATCTTCAAGGCTTGTATAGCTAAGATTAAACAATTTGGCACAATCTTTCTCTCTCTATAGAATATTACTTTACTTTGTTCTTTTGGTTTTATTATAACTTTCTTAGTAAAACAATCAACTTTAGCTGGATGGCGAGCCAGCCAATTCAAACTTAGTATAAGATCAAATTCCATTAAGTCCAGTAGAATAAGATTAGCTTTTAATTCTGTATTTTAAATCTTTACTGTTCAATCTTTATTTACTGTCTTTTCAACTTTACTTTACCTTGAAGAGTGTTCTCCAAAACCCTAAATTAATAATTTGTATACTTTACTATACTCATATTTTAATTAAGTATATTTCTATGACTTCTATCTGATAACTTTACTACTCATACAGATAAAATCTGTTCCATTAACTAAGGTTCCCTTACATTCTTGCTAATATTCGTTATATTAATTTGAACAGAACAATTCTTAAAGAAATGTCCTAATTGACCACAGAAATAGCATTCTTCTGTCAAAGCTCTATACCTCCCAGTATGTTTCCTCTGATAATTTTGACAAAGTGATTTAACATATCCTGAAGACAATACAGTATCACTTCTATTCTCTTTTCCATAGCTTCAGCTAGATAATAAACATATTGTAGTTCTTCTACTCCTTCCATAAATACTATAAGCTATAAACATTGGATTATAACTTTCTACTATCACCTGTGATCAAGACATGCTTTTCATTAACTCTTCTTTATTCAGCCTTTGAGAATAATTTCTTAGTTAATGTCCTTGTTGTCCACAATAGTAACAACCTCTAGTAATCTTTACCTATATATTTTCTCTGGCAATGTGGACACAATATCCTTATAGTCTCTAGAATTGACACTACACTATTCTATTATCTCTGAGTTCCTTGTACAAATTCTTTATTTCCTAAAATCTAAAATAAAATAATGATGATATAACTCCCATATGACTTTGATATCCAGTACAAGTCAGATTAAACTCAACTCTTTCTTCAAATCCGTTAAACTCTCCTAGTTGTACTTCTCTATATTCAAAATTATATGGTGGATGAGGCAAGTCATAATACTATAAGTACTCTGATTGGAAATACTGGAAATACATAACCTACTTAATTTGCAGCACGTTCCTTACTTGTTAACACGTCCTCCGTATTGATGTTCATTTTTCCATAAAATGCGATCGTGCTCTTACTTGGCACAGTCGTGCTCATATTTTTTTTGCAGTCAGTATGCCCACTGTGTAATGCCCTGGAAATTGTTAGAAATAATCTATATGGAATACAAATTAAAAAAAGAATTGAATTGGTAAGAAAACAGAAAAATGCAGAAACCAGAATATGAGCATATGCATCAGCATGATCGTGCTGGAGGGTGTGCTCATCATTTTCGAAATTGATCAGCATGATCTCGTACATGACCTGAGTGAAATTCGTGCTGAAATGGCACGAAACTACTTGGAGCATGACCCGTGCCCAAGGTCGTATCGACTGGATATTACAGAACAAAATGACCGACTCATTACTGTTACAATGAAATTTCGGAGTAAAACACGAAAAGAAGCATGTGGAAACCCTAGAATCGTCAAAAGGGCATATTCAGTGAAGGAGAAACTCAATTATTGCAAATTGGGACCTAATTCACTAATGTAAGAAGGTTTCTTCTTAGTTTGAGTGAAAAACATGAGTTTATATTGATGAGAGGTTATTGAGATTTCTGAAATATTGGCTACCAAATGATTCAAGTGTTAAGTTGGTGTTCAGTAGTTGAAATTGAGTTAGTTGAACTCTTTTAAATGAACTATGACACTTAAATCATGAGTATTATGTATTTAAGTGATTTGAATGACTTAGAAAGTCTCTAAGGATTAAGAATTTAAGCGTAAAGGATGTAAATTGATGTTTCTATGTATGAAACAAGTTAAGGAATAAGCATTAACAGCTTTTATGTGATGATTTTTGTATAGGAGGAACTACACGAACGTTGGATCAAAGTTGAGCCCAGAGCCAACTTCGTACATTTATCAAGGTATGTGCCTTACACTTACCAATGTATGTCTTGCATCTGTATGATTAATTCATACTTAGTTATGATGCAAATAAGTTTAAATGATAGTAAAAATGTGTCTTAAAGGACTTGTTTGCTAAGTGTGCTAAGTGATCTAAGTGTGATGATCTTATGATCATAGAGTTGCTATATGATGGTGATTTGTGCCTGGTTTATGATCTGTGTGCTTTGTGTTTTATGCTTTTATTATTCATTATGCTATGTGATTTTGAACCTAAAACTTTGTGAAAGGCATGAATTAAAAGTAATGAACTATGTACATATATGATGAGCTATATGATGGCTAAGACCACTATGTTTCTATGGGATTAGTTAAATTTTATGTGCTTACTATGTGTAAAATGCTATGTGCTAATGGTACGATATGATTGTGAATGTCTCATGTACATTCATGTGTTGCATAATATTTATGTGACACGAGCTGTGTGCCATTTGGACAAAACTGTGTGCTGGTCTTACGAGCTGTGTGCTCTATTTATTGTTGTGTGCTATCCTCTGCTGTGTGCTAATGAGGATTCCTCTGTTGTGTGCTAAAGAGGAAAAAGAAGAAAACCTGGGTCATTCATACTCTGTGCGATTGCATCAACATTGCACTTTCATTTCATAAATGCATTCATATGAAATGATTGGATGGAATGAGTTTATATGTTAAGTTTGTAGGGTCCAAGTAACCTCTAGAAAGAGGGGATTGAATAGAGGTTAGAAGAATGGCTAGAATTTCAAACATTTTGGAAGTAAAAGCGTGGACGAAAGAATCGAACAATGAGACACAAGATCTAGAGTGGTTCGGTGAACAACACCTACTCCACTACCTAAGCTCTCACTTAGGATTTTTAACAATCCACTATGTTTTTCTTATTACACTTGATTTTGGCTCAAGATTCCTTACACACAATCTAATTTTTGGCTCAAATCAAACCTCACACACTAGACTAATTCACTCTAGAAGATTCTTCTAGGTAGAACACAAGAACACCAAGAACACAAGTAGAAAAATGAGACCTAAAACTTGAAAGACAAAGATGAATGCTTTAGAATGCTTGTGTTAATCTCTCTCTTCTTTCCTTGCTTCTATTTATATGTCCTATTATGTTTTTGCCCATTGTACTTTGTCATGGATCACTTTATGTTGCTTTTTGAAGTTAACTCGTGCCCACTGTCAGCTTGTCCAGTCGACTGGTTTATACTGTACTTGAGTATTTGAACCTTCCAGTCGACTGGTATACATTCCAGTCGACTAGTATACATTCCAGTCGACTGGCTTGCCCTTCAGTGGTTTTCAGAATTCTAAAATCCCGACCTTCAGTTGACTGGTCTTAATCCCAGTCGACTAGTCTTCCCTGCAATACACATTAGTCGACTGAAAAACACATAAGTCGACTTACCTGCACTTGAATTCAAATTTGAAATCTCCAAAAAGTTGTCCTTTGATCTTCCCACGTCATTCTAAAGATTTCTATTCTGTTTTGGCAGTAGAGTTTAGAACCAGTCGACTGGTTTTCTTCCCAGTCGACTGGTTTGGGGCTGTGGTCCCCAAACTAGCCGTTGCTAACCTCCTTGTAGATTTTCCAACACTCCAGTCGACTAAGCTCCATACCAGTCGACTGGTAACATGCAGATTTCCCTTACTCGACTGCTTTTCTCTTTACTCAAGTATCTTCTTACTTAGAATTTGTCACCAACATTCAGCTTCTCAAATTTCACCCTTTACCCTACAAACTACATTTATTAAATTCACAAAGTTTTTAATCATATCAAAACTTAGAGCGGATTTGCATTGTTAACCACCTTTGGTCGAACAATTTCCCCTTTTTGATAATGACAAAACTTTAGTGAATTTGAAAAAGTAATCTTAAAATCAAGTGACAAATATATGATCAAGGTTTCCCTTGTCAAAGTGGTTAGCACACAAGCAACATAATGTTAAAATTTTGCCCTCCATATTCACTTTACTCTCAACATAATATCAATCACTTTTCTCCCCCTAAGTCTAATACCAATTTTTCTCCAATTCTTACCCTATTCAACACTAACATTCAAAATTACCAAGTCTCAACATTTCCAACACTTGATAATTTAATTGTAACAATTTTCAAACTCATCAACATATCATTAGCAACATAGCAACTTCAATCAAATTCATCCACATTTCTCTCCCCCTTTTTGTCATAATCAAAAGGCAACCATAAACAAAGCATATAGATAAATCATATCCAACCAAGCAAGACAATAGCACATAGATAAATCATAACATCTAAGCAAAGCATCATATACTACATAACCAAGACAGAGTCATAATAGTCATAACATCCAAAGAATAACATCCATACAAATATAATAATCCAAATCAACATATTCAAAGCCATAAAATCCTAAGATAATCATGCACATACTACATAAACATAATGGTCAAATGCATGGAATGATGAAGAAGTAAATGTGGGTCGGTTCGGTGCAAAACATCCTTAAGATCAAGCAACATCGTTGGTGTGGCAAGTTAGCTTCTCCCAAATCTTTTCAACCACCAAAGATACTTTCTCAATCAACTTTCCCATCGCACTAATCTCCTCCCTTAGATCCATCCGCATAATTCCCATTTCTTGGCATACCTCTCCAAGTTCCCTTCTAAGGACATTCATCTCTTCATAAACAACGTGGCTACGCCTAGCTGAAATTAACCTATGAGCATCGACATTAAAGTTTTCTGTGACCCCCAAAATTTAATTACCACCCGTTGTTATATATATATAATTTTCCCTAAGGTGATACTTAAATCTTGGACTTCATAAGTTTTGTAGAAATTCCAAAATTCCAAACACAATTGTTTCACACATTCATTTGAATAATATACAATCATCCTTCATTACTAAACATACATTTTACAAAAACTGTTTATGGTTACATAAGAAAAGAAATCAGACTAATTCCATTTCAAACATAACCCTACAAAATGAATATTAACAAATACAATTTCAAAGACAAGTTTGAAAAACAGGAAAGAGAAACTCCAGTGCACAACCCACCTCAATCTTTGTTCTGCGTTCTGAGTCAGAATCGTACAAAAGCTTTACACCTTCCAATCCAAAATGTATCCTCAGGTCCTTGCCCAACATGGCAGGTTTAAAACACCGTGAGTCGCGAGACCCAATAAGCAACACTTACCGACATGGACAACCATCCACAATTTAATTATTCACACACTTAAAATAATTCACATTATAAAACTACTCATGGTTTAACATATATTCATAATCCTAGAAATCACAAAATAACAATCTTGCTTAAACATAAGGTATCCAATTTCAGCAATTCATGTAGAAAACAACGTTCTACGTGGGGTCAATCTATACTACGCGCTGTGGCATGGGATTACGCGTGCTCGCTTCCACTGCGCGTAGTATGAGTGCAAACAAACGCGTGGTCAGGCTCAAACTACACGTGAACATGGCGATCCCTCGTACTTTGAGACCACCCCGCATGCATCGCTGTTTTCCTGGAAAAAGCTCAAGCTAAACACATTCCATTTTTCAAGATTCAATCATAACCTACAATTTCATCTTACAACAACAAAATTCACTCAACTCATCCTAAAAGAACACACCTTCCAATATTAATCACAACAAAATAATAAGCATGCCTCAACACACCACATGATCCTTTTCAACCAACAAATCCAAATTTCCATATAATATAAAACATTCACAATATCTCATACCAAAGTTAGGACTAAATTCAATCCTACACATACGACATCACGTTATGATCATGTGACCTAAAATGCAACCGTATGTGCTCATTTACACTATCACTTGGATTTTAAGTTACTCCCTGTTTTGGCCATATAGTGACATTTGCAAACGGGCCTTTCGGTCGAGAGTTTTGGTTATACAGATTGGATATCCATAATAGCCTTATTTTGGCCTTACATTCACCCTGTTTTGGCCTGGCACATTCGTATACACGTCTGTATATCGAATATCAACCACTGTGCCCGGTGTAGCATGTTTTATATACTACCCAGAGTATATTGTGCACTAAGCACCAAATATCGCACATTAAGTGCCATAAAAACTCCCTCATCAATTCTTTTGCTCATTAAGAGCCTTTATAATTTATTTAGTGCCGCATGCTCACTAAGAGCATAAGTGCATGAATGTCATGTACACTCTATGTCAACAACATACCATTAATTCCATCAACATACCAAGCTTTGACATTCAAGAGAAACTCAAACATACTGATCATATATTCGCACACTTGGGTTCATAAATAATCACCCAAACACAACCCATCACATTCATTACAAGTATGACATATAAACAATCTATCATAGTGAATCATATAAAACTCCATACTCACCAAACATCAAACACAGTGGTGCAACTATGTATATGAATAAAGCAATCGGTTACTATACCACAAAGCGATAGATATTCCCAATACACAACACATATCATTCATCGTCATACACATCAATCTTACACCAACTTAATCCATCAATCATACCAAACAGTTATTCACAGGCAAATCACACACAAGGACGGTTGCATTTGTGTTACTTACCTCAAAAGACTAGTCTACCAACCTGGCTGGCAACCACCCTCGCCTTGATTCAATCCTCCTATTAACCATTAGAATTACACCAATCACACATATGCATAAGGTTATGCTAAACAATAAACGAGTGATATTCTTATGTTTACATAAGTTTAAACGATCCATTTCCCTTTCTCATTAATATTTCTCACCAACCAGCTTCACCTAACTCATTGTTTCCTTCTTACCAACCATCTTTAATGCTTTATATGGATGTAATTAAATATGTTTTTACGTTCTCCACTTCCCGATACAACGACTATACCCTAATTCCTTCGATTTCCTTTCCAAAACCCTAAGGAATTCCCTATCCTCAATCCATACTCACTCATTAGTTAAGACCCAATTAAATTGACCATTAATATCACCTCAATATAGCCCAAAGAAACTTACCCAAACAATGATACTTCAAAACGAACCTAGGGTTAGGAAACCCAAACTCGTCACTTTGACATGTCCATATTCAAACACCGATTTCAGGTACCTAAACCATGAATTAACACAAAAAATGGTTAATAATGGATAGTACACACATTAAGCTTTTCAACGAGCCATATTTCGCTCAAATCGGAGGTTAAACGAAAGAGATATTGCGTCGGAA
>CANYCX010950116.1:0-11255 GCA_948193385.1 Breynia disticha f. nivosa | reverse complement strand
AAATGTGAGTTAGCTAATAAATAAGGGAAATAATGTCACACATAATTGGAAATAAGTATCATTAGTTAGCTAATTAAATAATTTATAGAATATTATTTATTTGTATGGAATTGACAGAATATTAACGTAAAGACTTGATATAAATATTATTCACAATATATAATGCCTTAAATGTATTTATTTATTAAATTTTATTTCAAAAAATACACAAAATTACACATCATCATGTATTAATTACCTATGTATTCTACTTTATATTAATATATAGATTTACTCGTAGATAATTTACTCTCCTTCATTTCATTTTACTGTTAGTTGGGATTATTCAATAGCATTGAGAAGTTGCTTGTCACATTAGATATCAACAACTGCCTTCATCTTAATTGTTTCGTTGACAAATGCTTAGCACTTCGCACTTCGTCTTCGCATTGACCCTTCTGTTGCTTTCATTTGCTTCTTGATTCAGCGTCCACCATTCAATCATCACTATTTTCTAACCCTGTGTATTGGTTATCACTATTTTCTTTTGATAAGTTTAAAATATCATCACTATTTCTTGGCCAAGTTTGAAATTTTCAAAATAAGCAATATGATGATGTTCTACTCAAATATGCTGTTCGCAGTGTTGTTCTTCCTGTTGAAGCAATCTCTATGTTGCCCTGAGTATCAGAAAGAAACCCTTCTTCATTTCAGGTTTTTAATACTTGGAAACCTTTCCTCACACCAGAATCTTCAAGGCCTGCAAACATGGAACTCTACTTCTAACTGCTGTCAATGGGAAAGGGTTGGCTGCCAAAATACCCATTCTCCATCACAGGTCACTCATCTTAATTTCAACTTTCTCATCCCATTACTTCCATTGACATCTGTTGTGCCAATTAACGTTCTTCTAGCTCCACTTCTTCAGCTGCAATCACTCGAGTCTCTTGATGTTTCTGTTAATTTTCTTGATGGCAATTTAGATAATAGGCTAGGTGAACTGAGAAATTTGAGGATATTGGACATGAGTGATAATTTGATTGATGGACAGATTCCTGTTGAAATTGGAAACCTGACAAAGCTGGAAAGTTTGGTTCTTAGTAGGAATAAATTATCTGGGCCAATACCTCCATCCTTTACAAATCTACATGCTTTGGTTGATGTAGACTTGAGCTCTAATTTTCTGTCCATGGAAATACCAGTTGACATAGGAACCATGCTAAATTTGACATACATAAGTTTTTCAGACAATAACTTGCAAGGAGAGATTCCAGAGTCGATGAAAAACATGAGAACTTTGTACTCATTTGAGGTAGAAGATAATTCACTATCAGGAGAGATTCCAACTTGGCTGTTTGATTTAGAGAATTTGAGTGAAGTACAACTTAGTGGAAACAAGCTTACTCTTGAAAATGAAAACATAAGACCAAAGAGCAATATATCTTCATTAGGTTTGAGATCTTGCAATTTGTCTTGGGAAAGTATTACTTGGTTGTCAATACAAACAGAACTCTTCTTCCTGGACTTGAGAAACAATAACCTCAATGGTATGATTCGTCCATGGCTTCCTAAATTGAACCTGGAAACTTTACTCCTATCAGATAACATGCTTTCAGGTTCTCTACCACCCCAATTGTTTCAATCTCCAAAAATCACCACACTTGACCTGTCCAGGAACAATTTCGATGGAAAATTACCTGATATCGCTGAAGCAAGAAAGCTGGAATTACTGATGTTGTCTGATAACCAGTTTTTCGGTTCTATACCCTCATCTATTTCCGGTCTTCCTCAGTTAAAAGTTCTTAATTTGTCTAGGAATAGACTTTCTGGAAATGAGTTTGGTAGTTTTAGTGTGAGTGCAAACTTGGTTTGGCTTGATGTTTCCTTCAATAGATTTTCTGGTCAGGTACCTGTGAAATTTCCTGGAACCATCAAAGTGCTTGATTTGAGCCAGAATGAGTTTTCTGGTGTCCTGCCTCATGGTTTATCAGACTTGCGTAATCTTAGCTACCTTGATCTGCATGATAACAACATCAATGGAAACTTTCCAACCTTCTTGTGTCAAATTTCTTCTCTTCGCTTCTTGAACCTTAGAAATAATTCATTCCAAGGTTTGATTCCACATAATATATCAAGTCTTAGAAGTCTTCAAATACTCGATCTCTCCAACAATAACTTAAGCGGAAAAATCCCTTCTAGTTTAGGAAATCTTCATGGAATGATTGATGACTATCAAGTTCTTCCTGCAATGTCTAATGACACTGGATTATTTCGCGTAATGATTCCGAAATATAGATTCTGGCCATCTTCTGTTATTGCTGAAACTTTTAGTCCAGATGATAAGTTGGGAAATCTTGAATATCCTTCCTTGGCAGTGCTATGGAAAAATTTTGAGCAAGAACTTCACAATCTCGCAATGTACACACTATTAGATCTATCAAACAATCAATTATCGGGTGAAATTCCTGATAGTTTAGGAAACTTGAGAAGTTTGAAGTTGTTGAACTTTTCTTACAACAAACTTTCAGGAAAAATACCTGTGACATTTGGTGATTTGAAGAGCCTGGAAAGTTTAGATTTGTCACACAACAATCTTTCAGGACAAATTCCAGAAACGTTTAGTGAGCTCCTGCAACTGAACAACCTGGATGTGAGTAATAACAATCTGACAGGTCGAATTCCAGACGGTCCTCAAATGGAGAGAGTGAATAATTTGGACTCTTACGCTAACAACAGCGGACTTTGTGGAATGCAAATTGGTGTGCCATGTGATGATAAGTCTTCACCAAACTTAGAACCTTCAGAGCCATCAGAAGAAAATGAAACCAAGGACACATGGTTTTCATGGAAAATTGCAGGAATTGCATATCTAATTGGGTTCCTTTCCACAATTGCAGTTTTGTATGTAAATAATTATTTCAAAGTTACTTCTTATTACTGATTTGATAAGCTATAAATTAGAATTTGTACTTCTGCATATAAATTTTGCCATGAATAAAACTGCACTTACATCTTTCTCTGTCTTGTTTTTATCAGAACTTACACGTGGCTGTTGAATGAAGGAGGTTTTTATCTACAGAACTTCAAATAAATTCACTATTGCGTTACCAAATGTGTTATTTTGAGCTACTTCTAGGTTATTCACCACATGCTTTAACGTTTCATCAAGCTGTTTTTCGTTTTCGTCGGTGTTCACCAGTCGCCACCAAATATGTTGAGCGATAATATGTCAAATATATACAAACTAAAGATTCATTTTTTGCCTGACCTAGAGTGTCGATAAGTGAATTCACTCGTGCGTGAATTTATAAGGTTAAGAAAAGAATGTATAAAATCAAGATAGTTATGCAAATGTTCAAATGCATACGAATGAGTGCGAAAATTTATAAGAGAGTTGAAACAATAAGAGACGTGCGCCTAATATCCAGTTACTGAGAAAAAATCGTTTGAGATGTTTTGAAGATAAAACTGCAATTTATTTTTTAAAGAGACGCAATATGAAAAGAAGGATTGCAGTTACAAGCAGCAAAACTGTTTACTGCTAACCAATTGTACTGGTTGATAAAGAAAACAACGGAGTATATATCGGCCTCGAGATTGTTTAGAGAGGCTATGTTGGTCTCTCTCTATCTCTCTTCCTCCCTCTTCAATCTACAAACTAAATCTCTGACACTCCATTTTCTGTCTTTTTCAGGTAACCCTCTCAATTTTTATGACACCCTCTAATCAACGTTCTTTTTCATAATTTCTCATTTGGGTTTTTTATTTTTTGTGATTTCTTCTGAAATTTACCATCTTTTCATATTGTTTGAGATAAAAGAATGAATTTTTGTGGTGGATATATGTATTTGTTGAGATCAAGATGCAGTTTTTAGTTTGTATGTTATGCATTAAGTTTTTTTTGTTGATGTAATATTGTGGCATTAAGTGTTATCTGTTTTACGCATTGGTGAGGGGTTGGCTTGTTGCATTTAAGTGATAGATTTGATGTTGGATATTTCATTCGCAGTGTGATAAAAACATATGATTGAATTTTGTTATCGGTTGCAGTCGTTGGACTACATTTATGATAGAAAAGGAATTCAAAGTGAAATGTGTGAGTGCTGATTGGTAAAGCATGCGTTATCGTTGAATTTTTGAATTTAAGTGTGAGAGGAGTATTCCTAACCAGCTGAATTAGCTATCCTGTGTCAGCACTTCTCACGGACATAGCTTCAATAGATTAGCATGTACTACTTTCCTGCCAAAATTGCTCACACAATTCCACTTTTCACTTCCCACTCATCTCTCTCACTCACCCTTCTCAATCATAATTGTCTGTGTCTCTCCTCTCTCTAAATACTCTAAATTGACTAGAAAGTTGTCATCTTTTTACTTTTATGATCAAATGGGTTATCTTAATTCTCAGTTGGGTTCATTTATTTCACTTCTATTTCTTTTGCATTGTTGCTTTCAATCGAGGGCACTGAGCTTCTGCTTATGTTGTTAATGTTTTTAGGTGCGACCAAGGTTGGGTTTGAGCAATTTTTTAAGCAAAAGAGTAACTTTAGAGTTCAGGTTCCAAAGAGAATGGCTTGGAGTTTGGAGAGGTGTGATTTTTGTGTGGAGGATAAGTTGGGTGTGGTTAAGCCTGTTTCAGAAGCTTATGCTCAAGAGGCTATTAATGCTCTTAGAGCTGGCAAAGGTATTGCTGTTCCCACTGATACGCTTTATGGATTTGCTTGTGATGCTTGGTATGGCATTTTAATTTTTATAACTTTTTAGCATCTTGCTTAGTTATTCCAAGTTTTAATTGCCTTCTCCTGTTTAGTTGATGTTACTAACTTACAATGTATAGTTCATGTAATCTTGTTTTATTTGTTGCTCATATTTTCGAAAAATTGATGATTTTTTGCAGAATTGCAGCCTATTAAGATTATTTGAGCTTATCATTCCGGGATATTGGAATTTTTGGCATGCTATGTAAATTGTTTATAGTGCTTTGCCTAAATAGATTTCAGTAATTTTTGGTTTTGATTGCTGCAGTTCTTTGGAGGCAGCTAATAAAATTTATGAGATTAAAGGTCGAAATCATACAAGCCTTCTGGCAATATGTGTAGGGGATGTATCAGAGATAAAACATTTTGCTGTAACTGATCATCTACCGGATGGTTTACTTGATTCCCTGCTCCAAGAGCCTGTGACTGTTGTGTTAACTAGAGGTATGAATTCAGTAACATGTTTGTTGAGTGAACACTGCATTGTTTCATCAAAAATTTGGAATTTCAGACATGAGTAGCTAACAAAGTCCAAATTGAAAATTTTGTAATCCTGGGAGTTTCTATATATTAATAAAAATATTTAATATATAGAAAAAGGCAAATAAGTATTTTAATTAAAATTATTTATTTATTTATTTATTTTAGGTATAATATTTTGAATTTAAAAAAAAATTAATTATGTATAAAACAATTTATTTAATTAGATGTCAATATATCAATTATAATATCTATCCATCTCAGGTCAGTACTATTAATAATATCTAATTAAGTATATAGTTTTTATTATTTTAGAAATACATTAATATATATATGAATAATATTATTTTTTATTTATTGTTATCATATTTATTTTTAAATATAAATTAAATTTAAAAATTTTATTAAATTATCTAATTAATTATAATTAATAAATAATATTTTATTTTATCTATTAAAAATTATGTAATATAAATAATTGGCACATATAGACTTCTAATGACTAATAAAAGAATTTTAAAAATATATAAAATATTCATCTGAAAAATAAGATAATATGAATAATGAATCTATCATTAATAATTCTAAGAGTAACAATTATTTGTTATTAAAAAAAATTATTATTAAGGTTAATCGTTGAGCTAGTTATCTAGTTAATTTAACAAAAATATAAATTTGGTGCTAGTTTTTGTTCTAAAATTTACTCCTACAGATATATATTTTCATATTTTTTTTGTTATCATATAAATAATACTTCATATTAAGTATTTTTATGAAGTAAAAATAAAATTTATATTTATATTCATCAATTTTGGTTGAAAATTCTTTAAATATTTTGATATTTAAACATTTTTAATAAATAAAATAGTTTTAAAAAATTAAATAAACTTTTAAATTCAAAGTTTACTCTAGAAGTAATAAAAAATAAATTTAAAACTAAGTGTATTAATATAGGAGTAAAGTCTGATAAGAATATTTAACATATAACAAAAAATAAACAAAATTTGAAATAATTATTAAATATATTATAAGTTTTAATTTATTATAATTTTTATTTTTTGTACGAAGAATTTATTATAAATTTTATTTAGTGATTGTTATACTTAAAATAATATATTATAAAATTATAGAAAAATAGAAATATAGTCAAAATATATTTTATAAATTTTATAAAAATATAAATATTGAACCTGCATATTAATTGACTCTAAATATTACTAGTCACATAAAATATTAAAATTTATGAGGTAATTTTATTTGACAAATGAATTAAATATTATGTGATATAATATATTGTGTATTATATGTACATGTATGGACAAATAAATATTTAATTAAATTTAAGTTAGGTTGATACAATGAATATATTTATCACAAATTCTTTTTTTTTTTATCTATGTATCTATCTTCTTATCTTCTAATGTTAAATAACTATATACTACATTTATATATTGAGTAAAAATGCAATTTACATGAAATACACAGTATGTACAAGTATGACGAACATTTAACTTATAAAGAGTATTTTAATTATATTTTTATATTTAACTTATCAAATAAAAATCTATCAATCAATAAACAATATAATATTTTAATTTATATTTTATTATCAAATTTATCAAGTGACATGTCAAAAATAAACACATAAAAAGTATAACATACAAACTAAGTGTATTTTGAAAGTAACAATTTTTCATCTCTCAATCCTTTCAACTGCTAAAAACTTGTTATCTCAAAGAAAAAAGAGACAAAAATTTGATACTTACATTCTAGGAACATGATTTTGAATTATATATATATATATATATATATATATAAGTTAGGATCTAAATTTTTTTCTAAACAATATAATTTTAAATACAAATTTATAAAAATTAAAATAAAAAAGAAATTATAGCCTTTAATTTTTTAAAATAAAAAAAATAAATCATAAATTAAATAAAAAATTTCATTTGATTTAAAATTAAATATATTATTTTCAATGAAAGTTTATAAAATTTATAAAATTAATATAATTAAATAATAAAAAATTATATAAATAATTAATTTTTAAGTAACCATACTTTATGATAATTTAATTTGATTTGTCACCATAATGATAAATTAGTTAAAAATTTATTTTTGTTTATTCATTTCTATAAGAGTTAAGACTTCTTATGGTAATATATAACTAATATATAAACAAATTTTTATTTTTAACTATAAAAAACCACAAAATGACACATTATCATGCATTAATTGTCAATATATTCAGTTTTATATTAATACTCGGTCGGTTTGATTTTATAATTCAAATAGGTTTGTAAGCGAGTTGATATTTCAATTGGTAAAAACCTACGAATTGATCGGTTCAACTAATAAATCTATAAACTGGATCAATTTTAAAAATTAAAAAAATTAAATAATTTTATATATTTATAATTTATAGTTGCAACTTAGAAGTTAGCGTAAAATACACTCAGCTGTTTAAAAAATGATTGGCAAAAAAAAAAACATTTCAAATATCAAGTCAAGGCAGTTCATAAACAGAATTATATTGTCTTTTTTTTTACTAATATCGAAGGCGTCTGAGTCTGCCACGTCATCTTCCACATGAACCAAACTACTTCCGAAGCAAGGAGTCAATACTGAAACAGTCAAACTGAACAGCACTCCACTTCTCTTTTCATCCGCTTTCCTAATCTCCCTTACTCACTCCCGAACTACTGTGAGTATCTTTGTCTGAACTTCGAAAACCATAAGGGAAAATGAGCAGGCCGCGCGTTGGGTACAGATTCGTGCCATTAGATGAAAAAATCTTCACTCATTTTCTGAAGTACAAATTGGAAGGAAACGATTCTGTTGTGGACGACGACGTTCATGAGATTGATGTTTGCAAGCACGAGCCTTGGGACTTGCCAAGTACAACTCTTAATCTCCGGAAAAGTGTTTTTAAAGGTAATTAAGCTTGGAATTGCAGCTAGTGTTTTTAATGTGCTTTCTCAGGACTTTGTGCGAATGAGGAGTCGCATGAAAATTCTGAATTCGTCTCTACACGAAAACGAAATCTAGCAACTTCTAATTCCTTTCAGCATTTCCATTATGAAAATCCTTGACTTTTTATTTGGATAATTGAATATTTGGCAGTTGAAGCAATCATTCCATATTGTTACAATGACTACCTTTTATGGTTCATATGGGAAGTGGCCATGTCAAGACATCAACAGACCATGTCCTACTTAGCCACCAAATCGTTCTTCTTATCAACTTCTGTCGTTGCCAAGAGCATAATCCAGAATGTTGTGGATCATTCCAGATTGTTATAGAATATGGTGGAATTGTAACTGCTCAGTACAGTGAGAGTGATGGAAAATTGTAACGTGGAAAGAGAAGGAATCCATATTGGTTTAAACGCGTTTTCCACGGAAAAGAACCAATAAGAAACTCTGAACACAATTCCTCACTCTACTTTTCCACAAATATGAACACGAAAAGAATATACGGTCTTCTGCTTTGACACCTTGGGGACCAAGTAGTCCTCATGCTATATATATCTACTCAACTCATCACAGTTTCAAACACTCTCACACTAGCTTAATTCGTCTTGAAAATTTTGATCCTGCAAGCTGTTTTAGGAAGAGGAATGAAGAAAAGCTTTTCTTCTGGTGAGTTAAAACCACTTGCTTTTTGAATATTGTTCTTTAAAGATCTTCTGGAGAACTCTCATTTCCTGTATTATGCTATGTTTTCATTTCTGTAAGCCATGCTGAGTCCAGTGGTGCCAATGCCACCGATCCTGCCAGTTGGTTTTAGGTTTAATCCAACAGATGAAGAACTAATTGGTTATTATTTAGTGATGTTGTTGAATGGTTTGTATAGCAATGAGATGCCAATTGGGATTGTGAGTTTTTTGGAGTTTGAACCTTGGGAACTTCCTGGTAATCCATGTCTTTGTTTCAGTTTTGTTTAAATTTCTGTTCAGTTGGCCATAAATGGTTTGTGTCTTTATAGATCTGTCCAGGGTTAAGTCAGATGACCAAGTTTGGTATTTCTTGTGTCAACGTCTTCTTTACATGGATAGAAAGAAAAGAATGTTTAAGCGAAAAACTCGAGCTGGGTGCTGGAGTCCCACCGGCAAGTCTACGGTTATTGAAGGACTTGGTAAAAGAAGTACTTTACGATTTTATAAGGATTCACCGAAACAAAAGACCGAGTGGCTTGCTTATGAATATGAGATCACACCAAATTCTATCTTGCCTAATCCGGTATTTGTTTTCATGGTTATTTCAGCATAACCAATCTGTAGTTATTAGTTTTGCTGGTTTGAATTTCTTCCTGCCCTGCTGTTCTTAGTTGTTGCAATTCGTTTATGATGATCAACATTGATTTGATGGAAAATAGTAATTTTTCATGCTTTGTGCAGGGTGAATTTGTAATCATCAAATTGATGAATTCCTCGGGAGAGAAAATAACCAAGATGAAAGCCAATACTAACAAACAGAACTTACGAAAGAAATTGACCTCTGCTTATGATGGTAGCACCAGTTTCGATGAAGTAATGACTGTTTCTACTGATTTTGGAAATCAAAATGAAGCAACTACGACTGTTATATCAACGTATTCTAAACCGCAACAATGTATTCAAGAGGATGCGGTCAGTGAACTAATGCCTACAGTTTCTTATAGTAGTTATGTCGTCTCTTCTAATTATGGACATGAAAATCCAAAAGAGGTGGTTGTTATGCCAACTTACGACATCGGTGAATCAAGCTCTCGTGCAACTTCTGGCTGCCAGAACCATTCATCAGTTTTTGTAGCCCAAGAATGCGCTGGAGTTCCTCCTTACATTCTTGATATTCAAGAGGATTGCATATTGACTTCTGATTTCGAAAATCAAAAGCTGCCTTCAGGAGTTGAAGACTGTCCTATAAAGGCAACACCTCGTACCGAAAACCAATATGAAAATCGAAAGCTGCCTTCAGGAAGTGAAGACAGCCCTTTCCAAGCAACACCTTTTCCTGAAAATAGATTGACTCCAAATCTGAGCTGCTCAATGACATCAAGGCCTGAAGATCACTTTCAAAACCCGGATTTCAACTCATCGTTCTGCAAAGACAGTGATTCCTGCAGTCAGATGGATTTAGATGCTGATATGGATGCATTCCAAGAGCTTCTAAATTGTCTAAACCCTACTATGCAGCACACAACATGCCTCGACCAATGTATGTAATAGAGTTTACGTGTATCCTTATTTTGTTCAAAAGATCGAGTTGTTCACCTCATGTTTGTAATACTTTACTGTGATGTAATAGTTGTTTCTTATATCTCTAACTTCCTGCGTACTCTTCTCTATGTCAAATTTCTTGCGTAAGGAATTTATCGTTATGTTACATTACGTTGCAATAAATGATGTTGACATGTGTTTTCTGGTTCCTAATATTTTTACAGTTTTTGCTCTGCAAACTTAAAAAGTAAGTAAGATGCATCGAAGAAAAATGAATTATGATCAATGATATCAAAAGTCCGAATCGGCTCAACCAGTGAACCGATCAATGACTAGGTTTGATTTTATCATTTAAACCTGCTTGTAAGTGAATCGTTAGTTAAACTGGTAAAAATTGATGAATCAATAAGTTCAATTAGTATATCGATAAAGTGGATCAATTTTAAATATTGAAAAAATAAATAATTTAAAAATTAAATAATTTTGTATATTTATAATTTATAATCTATATACTATATATAAAATAGAGGTTTTGAATTCCTCTATGGCTGTCACTTGTTAAGTCTACATGTGCACAATATTAAATGAATAATATATTAATTAATATTTTTATTAATAATTCATTAAATTTAGTATTATGCATATTAATGATTATATAAATGTAGGACAATATTCTTTGAACTAGTCGAGATTATGCGCTCGCGCGTACCTTTTTTAAGTGTCAAAATATATAAATTTTTGTAATATATTTTAGAAATTTATTTTGTAGCAGATGAAATTAAATAATAATTGCAAAAAATTGTTTTATTTTAATTTATGAATTTAATAAACTCAAA
>CANYCX010949925.1:0-15417 GCA_948193385.1 Breynia disticha f. nivosa | reverse complement strand
AGCTTCCGCAAAACGAAAAATATTATACATTAAATACTCTGATTTATAAGTCGTAATGTATAAACTGTGTTTCATAACTATTGTTATAAAAAGAAAAAAAAATATAGTGCGTTTTTCGTCTTATTTTAAAAATGAACTTTTCGGATTTTAGCGTCACAACAATTTTACATTTTTTGTTCCAAACAACGAGTGTACAATCCTGTAGGCTCATTTATCCTTGATATTGGCTTATAAAAGTATAATTATACACTATTAACTTTCTTTAAGCTTAATGATGGCCCAAGTAAATAGAATTCAACAACAGTGAATTTTCTACCTTGCAGTTTCTATATGAACACTTGCACTTTGATATCATGACTTTATAAGGCATGAAACAAGTCATTCTTATTATACATTCTCACTTTCTTGATTTTATTTGTGAAACTGACAAGCTCAGATTTATGATTTCATCTTATAATCTGGGTGAGGTCGCATACTATTCAGTGTCACACATTATGTGACCAGTAATATTATCTCTCTTTTAAGAGTGGCAATCCCTTTAATTCTTTATAGTCACTTTAGTATCAAGCGTAATATACCCAATCATATCCATATTTGCAACCTTGTTATAGGCCACATTCGACATAAGTCATAGTATATTAGAATTCACCTAAGACTCATAAAGACTTTAGAACCAAGGATACCAATATAAAACCCACTATGAGAATGTTTGACTTTTTTAATCATGTAACAGTCTCATTTTGCGAATCAATCCAATTCATCTTCTGTTTAATGTATTTATGTTATCTATGCTCTATAATTAGTGAAATACAATCATCTCATAAATCAACATACTAGTTTTAGTTCGTCGCAATTCTCATTGTCAATGATCAACTAGGATGTTCAAATGTTATTCTTTGTTCACATGTTTCACTATTCAGTACCTCATAATGATAATTGATTAGGACTGACATCTTGGATCATTCGGTTTATCCTTTAAGGATTTAGATAGGTAGAATGTTTTTTCCTTTTCTTTATTATTCAAATACAATGATCAAATTTAAATGAGACAATTATATTTGGCTCACATTAACAAGTTTAAGTGTTTTATGACTTAAAGAATTAGTAAAGCAAGAGCAATTCACCAAATGTGGACGTTAATGAGTGTTTGATATATAAACTTTAAAACTAATGAGTTATAGTTAAAGTGGAACTCGATCACTTAGAATTATATGTTTATAATCTTTAAGATTAATCCTAACCATATAGGAAATAGAAAACCCAAACTTGTCAACACTACTATCCATGGATGTCGACCTACATGGCTTGGGCCGTCATGGATTTTGAGGGTTAATGGCCAAAATCCTCTAGAAGCCAACCACCAAGGCTTGTTTTTCATACTTTTCACTTTACAAAAAGTGCACTTGGGCTATGAACATGAGATCAGGCCCAACTACACTCACACATCCACACTCAACCACCAAACTCAATTCTGTGTCAAAAACAATAGTCTAGAAAATGATCATTTAGCCCTTGAACCTAAAACTCTAGATATGTATTCTTGTTAGGCCCATTTGTCCTTGAAAATAATTAAACTAAGTTCATTATTATTAATCTTTTGCATGCTTAATAATGACCCAAACAAATGTATTTCAATAACTCAAATTATTAATGGTCATCTACCCTATATTATCAATAGTTTAGTATACATATCAGTACAATAATCGGCTTTAAGAATCCCAAGTGTCGATCCCATAGAGACAAATTACTAGATACTTACTATTAATTATTATTTAGCCTACCGAATGGAGTGAAAATAAATTAAAGAACTAAATTACTAATTTAAACTAACAGCTAAATTAATGGAAATAAAAAGATGAGAGATAAAAACAATCACTAAAGGCAATACTTAGCTATTGAATCCCCAAAATTATTTAATTGTCAATTGGAATTAGAGTTATTGTTGTGTTTGTGACTAGACAGTAACGATTCTTAAATTATATTAATTCCTCTCTCGAGGTAATTAATGTCTAACATTAACTAACTTAACTTAAAATCTCTTTCTAAATTAAATCAATTAACACTGCATTAATGTTCTGCGAATTACTCTATCAAGTTGACCTTAATCTGGAGGATTTATGTCGATCTATCTCTAGATTTGCATACAACTCCTTTTAATTATGAGTGATTTATCGTATCTTCGATCTCTCGATTAGCCTTATACAAATCAATATGTCAAATACAAGCAAGCGTTCAAGCAATCAACAATGAAAAAAATAAGTTATAATTAAATCCCAGTCACAAACATCTCAACAATAAAGCTAAAAAGCCAAAATCTAATTAAACAAACAATCGTTCATCTTAGCATAAGTATCTAAGGAGTTTAGCTCATAATTAATGGAAAAATAACAGAAAGATAGAAAATAACTAGTTAACTGCAAAGAAAAACATAATGATTCTGTTGTAGATGACCCGTCAGCTCCTTAGTCTTTTCTGCTCTTTGTCCCAAATCGTGTTCTTCACTGTTTGGACCTTAAAAAACTTAGTTTCTCTCCTAAAATTGATGGAAAATTGATGGATGGTAATGAGAGAATGTCATATGGTGGAGTGTTGGTGAAGGAATGGATGGTGATTAATGTTTTTAGGGTCTCTAAGATGGTCTACATCAAAACCCTTTTATTTTCCTTCTTTTTATGCATGAATTAACCTAAGAACCCCAAACATTGTACAACTACACGGACACAACTTGTCCCTATAATTTTCCTTCTTTGCCTGTGTAATTTTTGGACTACGTCCTTATAATTATTCCTGACAGTGTAATTTTTAGCCTATGCCTCTGTAGTTGTTGTTGACCATGTAATATTTTGCCTATGTCTGTGTACCTTGACAAAGTTGTCCCAATCAGTCTGTTTTAACTCCGTTTTGTTGTAATTTTGTTTATAAGTCATACAAAGTCATTACTTAACCTATAAATGATCAAATAAAGGATAACAAAGCTATTTTCAATGATAAACACTTGAAATACACGCAAAAAAGTATAACATTTACAGCCCAAAAATATGTATGATAGATTGTTTATCAATTGTTGGCCGATTAGTCTCGTATGATCTCTTACTCTTTTGATATCATGACAATAAAAGACATGAAAATAGTCACCCTTATACTGCATTGTCACTTTTTTATCTTAGTTATGATACTAAAATAAGCAGATTGATGATCTGAATTATCAAACAAAATGGGTATAGTCATACCAAGTGAACAGTGATATCATCTCTCTTTACGAGAATGCAATCCTTTTACTTCTTTTTGGCTCTTTAGCATAGACTTTAGTATAGCCAATTATATCCATACTTGCCACTATTTTACGAGCAACATCTGACATATGTCAAAGTATACTAGGATCCATCTAGGTCACATGAAGACTTTTGGTCTAAGGATGCTAGTATTAGCACCACCATAAGAATGTTTATGTCTTGTATTACAATATAGCATTATTATTTTAGTGGATCAATTCAGTACGTCATCCCTATGATATCTATTTTCACTATGCTTTATGATTAATGAAAGACACTCATCTCATAAAGCCCATTTACAACTCAAATTTTTTCCTTTGACTTTTGATATTATAATTTATATAAGGTTTATTTTCTAACATATTTAGTATATTCTGTAATAGCATTTTTATTATATTCTAAATCAATTTCTTGATGGTAAGATTAATAATTTAAATAAATGATACATTATTTCATTTTGGTGCGACTTCTGTTTCCAATCTTATCTATCAAGTGACTGGCAATGTCTTCTCTCTTTGTAAGAGGGTTAATCCCTCCACTTAGCTCATACTTCTACTTGAAATTCATATCATATACCTAATCCTACTCATATTTGTTAATCTATTACAGTCACATTAGGTATATATCAAAGCATACCAAGACATATAATAGAAATAACACCAACATCAGGACTAGGAACAAAAGTTTAACATTGCAAGAGATATATTACGCGTAACATTCTAAAGAATGATCCTTAAAACATCCTAAAATAATTAACGTATAATCACGTGATTTGTCTTATCTATTAACTTATAATTCAGAAGCTTTCAAGAATGTTTGACTGTAGAGAGAGGAAGTGTTGAGGAGGTGCAACTGACCCACTTGTTGGACTATCTTTTAGTACTTATTCCTAAAACAAAAATCACAATTTAATGAGTTAAAGGCTCAGTGAGTAATCATCTATATTACATTATCAGGTTATTCAAATATTATATTTTTACTCTATATGCACGTATATCAAATACTTCTTGTATTCGGTATTATTAACTTTATGCTAAACTTAGTTTATGTTGTGTTTACTTGTGCTTTTGTATTCTGTGCTGTGTAAACTGTGTTTTACTGTGCTATGCTATAATATGCCATTCATCTGTCTCCAATACTACACCGTGTTGTGCGATACTATGACTAACTATAGAATTGTCTCCAATATATCAATCGTCTTTGATCACCACCATTATCATCACCATCACCTAACATCACCTCTAGCTATGTCACTGATGCGAGCGTAATATGAGTATATTTCTCATAATTTACCTACGTATTACGCACATATATACTTGTAATTCTCCTAAAAATCACATTTTAAACTGTTTTTTATTGGAAAATTTATTTTAAGTTTAAAATGTGATTTCACACAGAATAGTTCACATCTTTATTGATTATCGTATGTTTTTTACTGATTTTGACTTTTTATATGATAGTCGATACTGCTTGTGATTGGAGACCGATTTACCGGCAGGTTGAGATGGATTAGAGAGATATTTGGGCCCAAAAAGAGAAAGCATGACTTAATGCTGGAGAGCACGGTTCGGGCTCATCTCAAGTGCAGGCAAATAAGTTAACACGACCCCTTATGACGAGCATGAGCTTGTGCTGAGTCCGGAATATGAGCACAAGTCGTGCCTTGAGCCACAATCATCATGCTGACATTTATTTTGGCACAAAACGTGTTTGACTCGTGCTTACATCATGCCATTAACCAAAATCACGGTGCACGACTCGTGCCATGCAACACGAGAGTGCTAACAAATGGAACAGTCGATTCTTCGATTTAAAGAGGTTTCATTTCCCTTCTGCCAGATGTTCGACGACCTTTAAGAGTAGAAAATTAGGGTTTATGTTTCCAACTCTTTACATTTCTTGCCATCGTTTACATTTTAAGCTTTGCTTAGTGTTAGATTTCCATTTCCTTGAAATATTTACTTTTCCGGCAAGCTTCCCTTTACATTTCTGCGATTAATTTTCTCTTTGATTTAAGTTTCTAATGAAATTTTATTTTCTTGTAGGTTTATGATTTGGGTTTTTCGTTTCCAACTTCTTTACAAGATTTCCATTTCACTTTCAGTCGATGCCTTTTCAATTTTCTACGATTTACTGTTTGATTTACTATTTTAATGTTGTTTGGTTAATATTTTGATGTTAATTTCATGTTGATTTCATGTTTAGATTTTTGTTTTTTATGTTAAGATGCTTTAAGTTTGATAGCTGTTTACATTTGATGCTGATATTTACCTTTTAAGAGCAATGCAATTTTAGTTTTGATTCATGCTTCATGCCTTTTAAATTTCTGCATTTATGTTTCTGCAAATTGGTTAGTTAAAATCAATTTAAATCGGCTAGACTGGACATTCTGATAAGCAATTATGACGTGCATGATTTTTAGCTTCGATTTTCCCTACGGTACAATACTTGGGTTGAGTTTTTACTCCCCTTATTACTTGACTGCGTACGCTTACACAAATTCGTGTCACTTAGGTTTAGGACACGTCAAGTTTTTGGCGCCGTTACCGGGGATAATTGGCTATTAGTCATAGTGTTTGAGTTGTGAGATCAGAGGGACCAGTCTTTTATTTTTCTGCACTTTTTACATTTTTTGCCTATTTTTATTTCTTTTTACATGTTTTTCTTTTGTTTTGTTTTGTTAATTTTTGCTTGTTTTTGTTGACGTTTGCATGTGTTTTATTGCTTTTAGTGTTTTTGCTGTTGCTTGTGTTACTGTTTTTTTGCCTGTTCTGTTTATCATTTTGCTTGTTGATTTGTTTGCTTGTTCATATTATGCTGTTGCATGTTTTTATTTGTTTCTATCTTTATTTTTTGTTTATTGTACTATCTGTTTTTATTTTTGGTTTTTGATTTTTTTAGACTGTTTTTCCTGCCCTAGTTTGTTACCGTTAGTCTCTTAGGGTCCATTTTATCTTAGTCTCTCGTCGCAATGCATGCACACTCGTACGAGAAGCAAGACAAAACAGTCGCGAAAAGCTGCTACCAGTAGCAGACACGTGCAGATTCTACTAGACTATTCCTGCAGTTCGAATTCATGAGCACACACACGTGAGAGAGATTGAGGTACAACTATGGCGAACAATCTAGGAAACCCAGGAGCTCATTTACGTTAACTGCGCACTATTATGAATTATGCCAGGCCGCCCATTTATGGGATAGGTCAGACTATTACTAGATCTGGGGTAGCTGCCAACAACTACGAGATCAAATTGCAAATTATCCAGATGGTCCAGAGTCAACTGTAGTTTAGGGGTAAGCCATATGAGTATGCGAATTCTCATATGTCTAGCTTCTTAGAGATCTTGGATGCATTCAAGATTAATGGCGTGTCCAAGGATGCCAAACAACTACTTCTCTTTCCTTTTTCTTTACGAGATGATGTGCGCTCATGGTTTCATAGTCTTCCTGTGGGACCAGCTCTGCCATCGTTTTTATGAAAAATAATTCCAACAATCCCGATCAACATGTTTACGCATAGATTATGACATTCATGCAGTTTGTGTAGGAGAGTTTGGGTGAGACTTGGGAGCATTTTAAAGAACTCCTCTGGAGATGCCCACACCACATATTGGAGTCGTAGTTGCAGGTAGAGACCTTCTACAATGGACTTACACTAGAAATGAAGTAGCTCTGGATTTATCTTCTAGTGGATCCAGACTGCATAAGAGTTCGGACGAGTATATGGTGCTCATTGAGGAGATGGCTTTAAACAGCTACGCTTAGAGCGACAGAGTCAACAAACCAGTGAGACATCCACATTCTCAGCCTTTTGCTACTTTGCAGATGGTCCACATTATGTCTCTTGAGGCGCAGATGATGGTACAGGGTAAGGAAACTGAGGAGCTCATTAGGTTAGTTAAGGAGCAAGCTATTGGTGGACATTCAGTGTCTAGGCCTATTCACTGTGTTACGTATGTGAGCACTCTACGGAGACTTATTACTACACGTCTTACTCTTATGACGACCCGCCTTATACCTATCCTTCGAGTCCACCTATGGAGAGAGTAGAGTACATTGATCCCATACCAACATTCCAGCCACACACACTGCGACACTCTCATTAAGCTCATTCACACCAACCTTCATTTTCACATTCCTCTTCATCCCATCAGTCTTCCTCCCAACCTTTATGTTCTTCTTATCAGCCGCCTTCATATTCATCTTCCTCCTTTCACCACACTCCTCCTAGACTTCCACTTTCTCCTTCTTAGAGATATCCTTATACATCACTGCATGCCAGACTTACCTCCAGCAGTTTTGCTCCTGCCAGTGCTAGTGGTGGCAATTCGAGCACTTGGCAGCGAGAGAATAAAAGGTTAATTAGCCGAGAGGAGGGTGAGGATTTGAAATGCTCGAACTAAGATTTACAGATGACTCTTGAAAATCTCGAGTATCAAATGAGTCAAATGGAAAAGCAGCTTGGTGCTAGACCACATGATTCATTTCCTAGTAGTACTATAAAGAATAGGTTAGCGCTACTTTTCTTCCATACGAGGAGTTTCCTACCCCATACCAGTTTGTAGTTGGGGTAGAGGATGAGATGATACATGAGGATTTATACCCTGCTGGAGGGGATGTTGTAGCTATCGCATCCCAGCAGGTATAGGAGGATGAGAGATCAGTCACTCGAGTTACCAGAAATGTTGTTGGTACTCCAACTATTCTGGCAAAATTGTTTGACCCTGAAAGCTTTTACATCCTCTGCTACTACAACGAGATTTTCTTTGGAAAATCGTTGGTTGATAGTGGGTCGAGCATCAACATTATACCGTACATAATTTTTAGTTAGCTATAAGGGGTTGAGATGCACTCATTTACGACTCCCCTTCAACTGGCTGATAGATTTGTCATTTTGGCTAAAGGGATAGTGAGGGATATCCTTGTACGAGTTGATAATCTCGTATTTTGGGTTGAATTTGTGGTAGTTGATTCCCAGAGTTCAAAGCATTCACTGATATTGGGATGACCTTTTGTGGTCACAGATTAGGCTTTGCTTAATGCCAAACATGGTCAGCTCACTCTAGAGTGGATGATAAGGTGGTTACCTACACCTTCCCATAGTTTAGGTCGTTAGATAGAGTCTCTAAGTGTAGTAGCCCTACTTATTATTTGTCATAGACACTAGTAGTTGAATCGCATCAGGATATGCGCTACGTCGAGTCCTCTTCCTATGTATGCTCATCATAGTAAGTAGGAGATGTAGAGGCTGAGACAGCTCTAGCCAGATGGCTTTTCTGGCTAATGTTTTTGTGTTAGATCGTGGACCAAAGAGAAGATGGTGTTACATTGTAGTTTGGTTCTGATGGCCATGAGGACTTTGTTGTTTTCTCTTTGGAGTCGTCTATCTCCTTGCCTCGAGATTTACATGGTGAGTTTCAGTTGTTGGGCGAGGACAGAGACAGAATCTTTCAGATGTGTAAATATTTTTTGTCTTATGTTATTACCCTTGATTTTTCTCCTTTTTGATTCTTAGGATTTGATTTCTTTTTAAGGATATGACCTGTATGGAGTTTGATTTTGAGGATTTATTGGTGGTTTGAGTGTTTATGTTGGCTTTAGCATGATTGGTAGATGTCTGGCATATTTTCAATGCATTTTTGCATGAAAAATCAGCTACGATGTGGCTCAGCATACTGGTCGTGCTGGCGCCACGAGGTCGTGCTGGTTCCAGTAGCATGACTCGTGCACTTAATGAGCACAGTCTCTTGCTCATATGAGCGAACCCTAATTTGAAAATTCGAACATTGGCACGATCTCGTGCTTATGGCATGAGCTCATGCCCATGAACCCTAAATTGGCAAGACCCGTGCTGAGCTCATTATGACTGTGTTAGGTCTCAGCCTATATATACACCAACATCATTTTCATTCCATAATGCAAATCCAAAGCTACGACATGATCCCAAACTTCCTCTAAACACGCCCCATACCAATTTTTCAACACTCCCCCAACCCATAAACTTCCTAAAAACACATTCCCATTCATTCCTAACACAACTTCCTTTTGTTTTCCTCTGATGTCAACTGAAAATGGTAGCATCAACCTCCTGAAAAAGGCATCCAGAACGTGTTAAACACCCTTACATACACTTTGATGATGATGCCCAGTGGGTAAGATTCACTTCACTCTCTAATCTCTTGATTCATGTTGACAGATTCATTGATTTTGGTGTTTTAGAGGAGTTAGGTGTGAATCTAGACATGACGGATTTGTTACTTCGTGGAGGCTTAATTGAATATGTCAAAATGGATGATCAGTTAGTGTTATGCAAGGAGTTATTTTTGGAATTTTACACGACTTTGAGTGTGGATTTTCTAAATCAAAGCTTTAGTTTTAGGTAGGCCACTGAGTTGCACAGATGGTCCTGTGGCAGATTAGATAGAGTTATTAGAGGGACCGATAGTACAGAGAGCTCCCCTTGTCAGTGCATAGTGTTTGATCAGTGTAGATTGGATCATGCAGCCTTTTAGAGAGAGCTTACAGGGCCAGATGGTGCTCAGTATAACCCAAGCATCTTGAAAGTAAGAAAGTACAGGAATCCCTTCCTCAGAATTATACATAGGTGGCTCACCAGATCGATCCTCTAGACGATCGATAGGGATGGAGTACCAGGCATTTGATATCTGCACTACATATATGCATGCTTACATAACCAGCCAATTGATGTGGCACACCTATTTTTATATCACATCATGTAGAAATACAACAAACTCATAGGTGCAATTATGAGCACATATTTTGTTGTGAGGATAGCTACTGAGATTGGCATAGACTACCTGTATGACAAGTCAGTCACCCTATTAGGATGCATCCCACTCATGGACATGCACTTGTATGAGCACATGAACATGGTGTACAGAGTAGACGAAGTAGCGAGTTTGACTGGTTTTCTTTATGACCATCTACCACCTAGATCACCATCTCTAGACGTCCAGCCCGTTGAGCTCGAGCCACAAACTGCACCACCTAGTCCACTACAGTAGAGCTTTTCATACGCTAAGGGACCTTCTTCTTCTGTCTAGCCACCATAGCGAGTGTGACACTGATGCCCATCCCCTCCCTCCTCGTCTACTTTTGGTGGACTATTTTATGATCCTGAGGAGTGGGCATCTATATATCGCACTAGTTGTAGTGCGCAGAGGTATCTTGACTCTGCTCTCCAGAGGGACCAGGAGGTTAATAGGCAGTTTTTGGAGATCCAAACCTAGTTAGGTGCTGTTGAGCGACAGTAGAAGGTCATAGCAGATAAGCAGCATCAGTTTGAGCATAGGCAGAGGGAGTTAGTAGAGCAGCAACTAGCATATTATAAAGAGCAGAGGTGTGCCCAGATTTAGCATGTAGAGGAGTTCTAGAAATTTTACTAGGAGACTACAAGTTGCCATAAATCTATCATGGCTACTCTTAGATCTCTAATAGAGTGTTTGAGTTGTTGTACTTCTAGTGCTGTCAATAATACTACATACGAGCGCTATCATCGCACCCTTACACCTCCATCCGCTACACCTTCTGCATCAGCCACTCCTCTACAACCACTGTGTCCAACTTTTGGACCAGCTTAGTCTCTGATGCCTAGCTTGGAGATCACTCCTTATCATCCACCTATTGGCCTCCAATACGTGTCGCCTCAGTACCTGCCTGGCGAGCAACCTCAATTTCCACCTCCTTAGAGTCATTGATTTTGTGTTATTTTAAGTTGGCATTTCAGACATGTATTATGGTGACATTGTATGATGTTATTTGTACTTGATGTTTGAATCTTTCATTTATCATATGATGTATTTGATTATGTTTGACTTGCTGTGTTATGGTTTGTTGTTGTTGGTGGAGATAATTTTCTTACAGGTTCATGCTCATCTGGATGATTTCATTGAGTTTAGAATGATTATTTGCAGGTTCTGTTCTTTATGTAAGTTGTTGTCCAGTTTTGCTGTGAAGAGCACGACCGATGCATGTAACACGATCTCGTGCTCATCCCTGATTTGTTTGTGAACTACAGGTGCTTACCACGAGCTTGTGCCATGTCCACACTGGTTGTGCTGGTTCAAAATCACCACGATCTATGCTCCATGGCACATCTCGTGCTGATCGATCTACACAACCTCATGTTAACTCCAATCCAGCACGAGCCTATGTCAAACACGACCTTTTTTTGCATTCGACAAGCTTTGAGCTTCATTTTGGACCGCAAATTTTCTTCTCCTTCCTTTTTCTTTTTAAGCAAATTTATTCTCGTGTTCCTATTTTATTTTTCCCATTTTATTTTCCATTTTTATTTTTTTTCATTTTATTTTTTGTTATTTGATTTTCTTATTTTTCACATTTTTGTATAATTTTTATTCACTTTTATGACCCTCTATTCTTTTATAGGATCGACTGCTCCATTCTCAACTGCTCTTCGTAGGGGTGTTCGCTTTTCTCTCTATTTCTTTTCTATCGTTTCTGCCTGCTTATTCTATCTTTTCTACACTATTTATGCGTGTGCTTGATTCTTTTTCTTTCGTTTGCCCTTATCTCAAACATTAAGGATAATGTTTGAAATAAGTGTGGGGAAGAAATCGCATTTTCTATCCAATAAATAAATCGTAGTTGATTGAGTATGACCGAAAATTATAAATGCAATCTTAATTGGCTTATTTGTATAAACAAAATTCTTTTTACCAATTCTTGTTTTATATTGGATGATTTAGAATTGAGCGGGCTTGATAGACTTTTCTAGTTGGGTTGTATAAACGACTTGAGTTTCAGGAAATTTTTTTTGCTTTATTTACCTTTCATTCTTTAAATTCCTCCATTTTTTCAAGGAACTGCTCCTCTATTCGATGTATATTCGAAGAATATGAGCATGCACCTTACTTTCAGAATTAGGAGTGTTTTCATGAACGACCGAAATCGAGTGCCTAACGCAAGCATTTGATTTCGCGTTTCCAGTAGGAAAAGCTCCTAGAGAAAGAAGTGCCCAGAAAACAAAAATAAAAAAGAGAGAAAAAGAAAAACAAAAGAAAAATAAAAGAAATAAAGAAATGTAAAAGGAAAAAAGAAAGAAAAAGAATAAGAGGGTAAAGTGAGTGAATTAGGGTAAGTAGAAGGATTTACTCGTTTGTTATTTTTGAGTCTAGAGATGTCACTAGAATAGTCTCACATACCTACTCTTCTTTTCATTTATTTGTGATTTATGATTGGTACTTAGATTATTTGTTTTACAAATTGGTTGTTTTGGTTGTATTTTGATTTGACTCGATTGTGATTGATACTGCGTGTTGTTTGTTGGATTGGTTGGTAGCCTTATCTTGATCCTGCTTTGCTCGGGACGAGCAAAGATTCAAGTGTGGGGGATTTTGATGCGCGCGTAATATGAATATATTTCTCATACTTTACCTATGTATTACGCGTGCATATATTCGTAATTCCTCATAAAAATCACATTTTAAACCATTTTTTATTGGAAAATTCATTTTAAGTTTAAAATGTGATTACACGCAGAATAGTTCACATCTTTATTGATTATCGTCCGTTTTTTTTCCTGATTTTGGCTTTTTACATGATAGTCGATACTGCTTGTGATTGGAGACCAACTTGCGAGAAGGTTGAGATGGATTAGAGAGAGATTTTGGCCCAAAAAGAGAAAGCACGACCTAGTGCTGGAGAGCACGGGTCGTGCTCATCTTAAGTGCAGGCAAATAAGATGACACGAGCCCTTATAACTAGCACAAGCTTGTGTTAAGCCTAAAATATGAGCACGAGTAGTGCCTTGAGCCACGATTGTAGAGTCGATGCAAGCACTAGAAGAGGGGGTTGAATAGAGCTTGTTCACAAATCGAACTTTCTTGCGGAAATGAAAAGTTTCTCACTTAGGATTTTCAACACACACTTCTATTCCATGATTTTCTGCTCACCGAGAGCCTCTTTACACGCTTGAATTCCGGCTCAAGCTACCTTACACACGATTTGACTTTCGGCTCAAATCAACCTACCAAAGATAACCTATTCTGAACAAACAAACAAGTTTAATCTACTTGTGCAAAGAGTACAATAAGAAAACAATCAAAGCTTTTGGATTTTTGCACACAAGAGAATAAGAGAGTTAAGAGCTTTTGTTTTGAGCTTGTTGTATTTTTTGTAGAGTTGTGTTCTTCGTAGCACTTTCTCTTTCTTCAATTTGCTTAAATAGAGGCTCAAAAGATTCTTCTTTTTCTAATGTGAAAAAGTTCCTGCAGAACACATTAGTCGACTAATATTAAAGTTACTCGACTAAAACATTTATAATTGGTCGACTAATCTCTAGTTACTCGAGTAGGATAGTTTCAGAACCAAACTGTCTAAAATCTATTCTCAGTTTACTTGAGTAAACGGTCTCTTGGTCGACTAAAAATTTGCAATTGGTCGAGTAATAACATGTTACTCGAGTAGGAAAGTTCCAGAACAAAACTATCTTGAATCCATCTTATTTTACTCGAGTAAGTTTACCTCTGGTCGACTAAAACTTTTCCTGCAACTCCACAACGTTCAAATTTGAATTTCGCAGCTTTTGAACTGCCCAAGGTCCACTTACAAAAAGCAAAGCCCAATCACAAAAAGCAAATAGCTTTTTGTCTCCAAATTGGTGGACTAAATACCTTGTTGGTAGACTAATTTTACCTGACCGGGCAAACTAACCGTTATTCAAATTTTTGACTTTTCATTTCACGCTCTTGAATATTCTAGACACCACTTGGTCGAGTAACGCACATATTGGTCGACTAATATTGTCAAATAACCATTTTGACACCAAAATCTAATTTCAAGTCGTCTCATTTCGATCTAAGTTGTCTAATCAACCTGTGGAAAATATTTATCAAGTTCATTCGTTTCAAATCATTATCAAAACATAGAAAGGACGTAATGTTCACCGCCATTGGTTCTGAAATGTCTCTACTCGAGTAAATGGTATAGTTACTCGACTAAAATAACTGTGGATGATTGGCTTCTGGTTCTGTTTTGTCATTACTCGAGTAAGAGGTAAGTTACTCGACCAAAACTTAATTAGTCGACTGGAATAAAAATGACTCAGCTAAAATTTCTGTGGAATTTGTCCTTTTGGTTCTGAGTTGTCTTTACTTGAGTAAATCATATATTACTCGACGAAAATAAAGTGCTCGACCAAAAATAAGAATTACTTGAGTGAAAGTTATGTGAAATGTGGTCTTTTGATTCTGTCCTGAAATTACTCGAGTAAGACAATACTTACTCGACCAAAAATCCTTCAACTTCTGCAAACAGATTCTATCCTTAATATTACTTGATCAAAATCATCCTACTTGACCAAAATTATACCAACTCTTCTCTAAATGTTGTATCATCAATTTTTCAAATCTGATAAACCCAATGATCCTATTCGTGACATAGTGGCAATAGCAGAAGATGTTCCATACGACCATTTTGCTTTTTGGTATGAATGAAAATGAAATGACACACAAAATTATGAACATACAGTATTCAAATCACACATACCAATTCTAAGTTTTATGTCATTGAACAATTGTTCTTTTGGTGGTTTAGTAAGGATATCAGCTAATTGATCCAATGTAGACACATATTTCAAGCAAATATCACCTTTCAAGTAATGATCACGAAGAAAATGATGTCTAATTTCAATATGCTTTGTTCTACTATGTAAGATAGGATTTTTACTTAAGCTTATTGCACTTTTATTATCATAATAAATAGGCACATTAGACACATGAATTCCATAATATTCAATTGATGTTTAATCCATAGTACTTGAGCACATGCACTACCCGCAGCTACATATTCGGATTCAGCCGTAGATATTGCAACACTCACTTGTTTCTTACTTGCCCAAGATATCAAGGATGATCCTAAAAAATGACAAAGACCACTATTACTTTTTCTATCAATTCTACAACCACCATGATCGGCATCACTATAAGCATACAAATCAAAATTATCACATTTTGGATACCACAAACCATGCTCAATTGTATCACTCAAATATCTAAAATTCTTTTGCATGTAACAAGATGAGATGCTTTAGGGCATAATTGAAATCTAGCACACAAACACGTAGCAAACATAATATCGGGTCTAGATGCGGTCAAATATAATA
>CANYCX010949812.1:0-13001 GCA_948193385.1 Breynia disticha f. nivosa | reverse complement strand
GCCAGAACTATTTAACAGATAGAAAACATTTACATTGATGAAACTTTTACTAAAGCATTGGATCTCAATCGTTTAATTCTCTGAAAATAAATCTGAGCCTTTAATTTATTTAGTAAAAACAGTTTTAATTTTACGTAATCTATACATTTTCAATTAAATAAAGGAGGGACCTCATTGAATCCTCTTCTTAAGAACCTCATATTAAAATTTACCAAAAGCATAATGTGATCTGGAAATTAAGCAAGTTTTGAGAAGCAAATGGTTGTGCAAACTGGCTGACTATGAATAAACTTGGGAGTTTCGGATTCCATGGTTATCATCATCTTTTCATTTGACTCAATTCCAAGTACCAAGATTACATTTACTCATGTAGTCTTATTGTAATCTCTCATTATTTTAATGATATAGCTATGTCACACCCATTGTTTGAGATTGTTTAAAACAAAATTAATTCTGGTTCGTAGGTTGAATTAATCGGACAAGCTCGATCGTCAGTACAGATTTTTAAACTCATTTTGAAAATCAATACAGAGAATATCACAGAATTAAAGTACCAAAAAGAGAGATAAATCAAATATTTAGAGAATATTTGATTTATCCTGCAAGAAAATAAAGACCAATCAAGATGATATGTGATTTGTTATGAAATGACACGATGCCTATAAATACAAAAAGAATCAGAAATAGAAGACACCACTTTCTGATAGCAAAAATTGCCACTACTTTCACGTTATTTTGTCATCCTGTTAACTTTATTTTCGCATATTCCTCATATTTTGTTAGTTTCATTTTCTTTTCTTGTTATTAATTATTGTCATTAACGAGTTGTAACCACTGAGTTGAGGACCCTTGAAAAAGATTGTTCTTATTTTTCATTTGCAATCGTTTGAGTTTTGATTTCATATTTCAAGGACATTTCTTTATTAATTTAGTTCGAAAAAAGTATAATTTCTTGGTACACTCGCATAATTCATTAATTTTGTTTCCGTGCATTACAGAGTTAGAGAAACGACATTTATCGCTTTATACGAAAGAGAGTAAATAAACATAAACTTAACTAAGGCGTTATTTAATATTGTGGTGGCGAAAAATGTAGTGAAAAAATAAAATTTTATAAACACGGTTTGGTTATTTCATTTAATTTAATATATGTTTTAAAGTAAGATTTGTAGTTTAACATTCGAAATGACCAAAACGTTTTATTTGTCTAAAAACATAATAAAGATTAATAAATATGTAAATAACATAAAAAAAATATATAATATATGACAAACATTACTTTAAAATTTGATATATATTTATATCATACCTTATATGAGATAAAACTTTTTTAAAAGTAGGATTATTAAAATTTAGTGATGGTTCCAAGCATATGAATACAAATAAGTTTTACTGATAATAATTATTTTTGTATTGGTTTAATTGGAACTAAACAATATTAAATATTTTTTGCCAAATCAAATAAAAAATTATAATGACTAACCTCAAGTTTTAACATTGCAAGAGTCTGAATATAGTTTTTAAGGGGGATAAAGCTGCTTTTTGGTCCTAACGTTTTTTTCAAAGTATAATATTGAGTTTAATTTTTTGATCTAATTTAATGTCTAACGTTTTCATTATAGCTCAATTAAGGTGTTAATTAGTACATTGGTAAATAGAAGTTTATGTGCTACTAATGATGTTATATTATAATTACATTGTAACATTAAACTACAATTTTTAACATACCAGTTCAAAACATCTTTTTATTATGATGACGGAGATTAAATTGTCCAAATAACTAAAAAACAAAAACAAATTCAAATTTTTTATTAAAATTTTCTTTTTTTTGTCAAATTCACAAAAGTGGCTCATTTTGAGTAATAACTGTAAAAAACAACTTTATTGCAGCCATAAATCATCAATTCTGCTATAGTACAAACGTTAATTATCGAATTGGAAAAAAAATGAACCCAATATCATACTTTGACTAAAACATTAAGCCTAAAATTAAACTTTATTTCATTTTAAGGAAATATTGAACAAATTAGGAGAAAAAGGAAACATTTTGTTAATGCTGCTTTTAATTTTGAGGACTTTTACTATTTATCTTTTTCAATAATAATTTTAATAAAATAATAAATTTTAATTATTAAATACAATAAAAATAAATTTTAAATTTTAATTTATTCAATGAAATATAATTTTAAATTTTGCATAATTTATATAATTTTAATAAATAAAAATGCCAATATATTTCATCTTCAATTTTAGGTAGGAGCCGAACAAATCGGACCAGTGACGGCCACTTTATTGGTGGAAAAAAGGATGTCGGCGGCAAAGTCGGTTAGAGGTCCCACCATCCCAGCCTACCCAACCATATTTTACGTCCTCCTTTTTTTAATTTGTAAATAAATCGTCCCTGTTATATGATCGATTATGAGAAAAATTATTGCATCAAGTGATATTTAAAACTTAAAAACAGTATTTATTATTAATTAAGCTGAAACATTCTGGCTATGAATTAATCTTTGACCAACGACCTTTGACCAAACCATATACTAAGCCCATCATAATAAGATATTTTTCTTTTTAAAAAATAATAAGCAAATATTTTTAGGAATTTTTTTATCATATACTCTTAATATTCAAAATCCACAATAAGAAATTGTTTACTACATCGTAGGCCGTAACTATGAAAAAAATACGACAAAGAGAACAACCACCTTCTTACTCTTTTTATCTCGCGTATACTAATAACAATAAAGTAATTTATTTATATTTTAGTATATTCAACTTAATTAATTAAGTATGTATGATGTCACTCAAATGTAAATTTTAAAACTCAATGAAATTCACCCTTTTTTTTTTTTTTCTAGAGGGACTAACCTGGTTAAATCGTTTAAGGTAAGTGTCGCATGCAATTGAGACTCGACTGAAGTAATTAAGGGAAGGTCTATTAAGAAAATGTAAGTTTATCATTCGTCCGTAGTTCAGCGGCTAAAGGGGTCATTCAGCACGCTGAGGGTACAGGATTCGATCCCTGACTCTGTAGCGACGCTGGAGGAGACATACATGCTCTAACCTGCTGGTTGCCCTTAGTTCGTGGGCTAACACGACTCCTTTCCTAAAATTTTGCTCAAAGAATGTAAGTTTTAAGACATTATTATTGAGAAATTATAATTTAAAAACAAAATAAAGAAAAGTCCAAATAATAAGCAAAGAAACAAATGTCATAAAAGGAATATTTTTTGTTGGTCTGTGCGTGCATGTATTTACCTTTTAAATTAAAAAAAAAAAAGAGAACAGTGAGAGAACCTGTATTAAAATGCAAAACAAAATGCATAAAAACAATTCTCGTTGAGATCTCTCTGCTTTCACAATCAAATCGATCTTCATTTCCTTACATCTCTCTGCAATCGATCTAGTTCAAATGGGTAATCTTTCATTTTCTCTGATCCATTTTCCTTTTTCATTTTTATTTTTTTATTTGGGTTTTTATTATGTTTAATTAAAACTCATGTCTTTACCGTTTTTATGTGTTTGTTTGTCATTAATATTGTTATTGGTGTTAATTTAATGCTTTTAAGTGTCTAATTTGTAACCGAATGGCTTCAGTTTCTGTTTAAATTGGGTTTTGTCTAATCCAATGCGTTTTTTTTTTTCAACTGATGTTTTCATTAATGATTTTTCTGTTGTTTGAGCTATGTTTGTTCAAATTTTGAGTTTTTGGATTGATGTGTAGTGAAAATGTTCAATTGGTTTGACTGATGAGAGAATTTCGATTTTTTTTTGGGTACTTTTATTGTGGGAATTTAGGTAATTTGTAGATCATGGTGGTTTAAGATTGATTAGCTGTGTCGTTAGTGCTGTTTGAATTTGATTCATTTTGAAGCTGAACCAGACAATGCCATGAAGCTCAATCATAGATTTTTTTTTTCTATTCTCTTTGAGGCTCCTTTCGTTGGTGTTTGAATTGAGGGCTTGTGTATTTTCTATGGTTCATCTCGGAGTACTTGATGTCCTGACTTGGGGGTTTTCTAGGTTCTTAGTAGCATGCAATTACAGTCATGTAATACCATTTAATTTGAGTTTGAATCTGAAGTCTGGATGTGCATGGAATTATGGGAATCTGTAAGTCTTGTAATGCTTGATTTATGACAATATGTCAATCTGTTGGTTCCAGCAAACGAAGAATCTTGTTCTACACAGCTCATTGATGGAGATGGTAATTTTAATGCTACCGGAATAGATAATTTTATCAAGGAGGTGAGACTGGGGGAATGTGGACTCTCATATGCGGTAGTCTCCATTATGGGTCCACAAAGTAGTGGTATGCATACTTTTCTCAACTAATAACATGTGTTTATTAGTTATAGAGAATTGTTGGATTATTTGTTATTTTCTGTTCACCATTACTTGATTATCTGCTTAGCCATTGTTCAAAAGGGTATGGGTTGATTTTGCACTCAGAGCAAGAATAGCAACTCATGAATATAAATTTACTTATCTATTTTGGTGATTGATCCTCATTTGGGTTCAACTCACATTTGATTTTATTTTATTCACACTTGATTCTTACTTGCATAAATTTTTTTGCCATTAATTTTCTAAAACTTGTAGAGATTGGCTTTTTTTTTTAAATTATTATTTGCATTGGACAGGAAAGAGCACTTTACTTAACCATCTGTTCGGTACCAACTTCAGAGAGATGGATGCTTTTAAAGGAAGGCATGTTCATGCTTATTCTTTTCATTATTTATTATCATGGCTTTATTTTGAGCAAGATTGTAAATAAGAAAAAAAAAGTATGAAAAAAATTTGGCATTTCTATTTTTGGCAGGTCTCAAACCACTAAGGGCATTTGGTCGGCAAGATGTGGAGGTATCGAGCCATGTACACTTGTAATGGATTTGGAGGGTACTGATGGAAGGGAACGAGGAGAGGTGCATTTTTTAACCTTTTCTTTTATGTTGTATTGGTTTCCAGTTTTCTTGTTCCCTGCATGAATTTTGTCTTGCAATAGTTGTCTATTTAGATCTTTGATTTGTTGAAGTTCAGTTGCCATACTTTATGTATGTTCTCTTCCTGTTGTTATATGATTCGTTCAGTATTGATGCCTCTGACATTGTTTCTGAATCTTCAATTCTTTATTTGTTTTAAAGGATGACACTGCATTTGAGAAGCAAAGTGCCCTTTTTGCCCTTGCTGTCTCAGACATTGTATTGATTAACATGTAAGTTTTTTTTTCTCACGTTTCGACCTGAATTCTTTATATTTATTTTTCAATGAGATAATTTATGGCAGAATAATTATCTAGGTGGTGCCATGATATTGGTCGTGAGCAAGCTGCAAATAAGCCACTTTTGAAGACTGTATTTCAGGTATGTTGATGTATTTTGAGTAACAAGTACAGAGTTGATGATTTTCCATGGTGTTGCACTCTAATATTTACTGGCCTACAGGTTATGATGCGATTGTTTAGTCCACGCAAAACAACTTTGATGTTTGTCATACGTGATAAAACAAGAGTGCGTCTCTTCCACTCCTTTATTTCCATTGATTTATACATTGGGTTTCATGTAGCTTTCTGATACAAGGTTTTAAGTGTGCTATATACTGATTTTAGTGTTTTATCTTTTACAGACACCACTGGAGAATTTAGAACCTGTTCTCAGAGAAGACATTCAGAAGGTGAAGGATGCAATTTACTTTTCATTTATCAACTATATTTGCTCATGGTGTTATAATATGCTTACTTTTCCTGCAGATATGGGACTCTGTTCCTAAGCCAGAAGCTCACAAGGAAACACCATTAAGTGAATTTTTTAATGTAAGTTTCTTTTTTTTTTTTTAAAAAAAAAAGAAGATTCTTACAGGATTGTAAATTTTGATTTATCTGTTCTTAAGGCATTCTGTAACATTGTGTTATTTATGTGAAATGAACAGGTTGAAGTTACTGCACTTTCTAGCTACGAAGAAAAGGAAGAGCAATTTAAAGAGCAGGTAATCCCGGATGTTCTCTTGCTATAATCAAGAGACATGCGAATGCATCAAATTGTTGTACATGATCTGGATATCATTACATGCTTTAGGTGGTTCCTGTTCATTTCTGTTTCATTTGAGACATTGAAATAGCTACATTTAGAAGTATACTTTATTTTATGTAAATATTATCTTAACTGATACATTGAGCTTGTTCTTTTGGCCAAATAAACCAACTGAAAATTTTATAAATGAAGGTTGCAAATTTGAGGCAACGGTTCTTCCATTCAATTGCTCCTGGAGGGCTTGCTGGGGATCGGCGTGGTGTTGTTCCTGCTTCTGGTTTTTCCTTCAGTGCACAACAAATCTGGAAAGTCATTAAGGAGAACAGAGACCTAGACCTCCCTGCACATAAGGTGATTATTTCAGTGGTTGCTTAGACAATTATAGTATATGCTTTTACGTTTTTATTAATGTTATTCTTTACTTAGGTTATGGTTGCTACTGTACGTTGTGAAGAAATTGCCTATGAAAAGTATGCTGCCTTTAATGAAAATGAGGTATGTGGCTCTCAAATAATTGATTTACTTAGTTTCGAAAACTTTTAGTGTTTGCTTTTTGCAATGACAAGATGGTTTAAAATTATACCAGGACTGGCGCCAAATGGAAGAAGCTGTGCAATCCAGACCTGTTTCTGGTTTTGGAAAGAAAATAAGTTCAATTCTAAGCATTAGTTTATCAGAGTAAGTGAATTCTTTTACTCTGCATGAGATATTATAGCATCAACTGTACCGCATAGTTATTGGTGTATGATCTAAGCTTTATGCTTATTTGCTGTATACTTTTGGCGTGGGTTTTGGTGGCATTTGCCTGTGGTTTATCCATTTTGCGATCCTATTTGAGGTTTTTTTTTTTCATTTTTCGGCGTTGGTGCTTTAGTCTTAAGAGTTATCAGTTATTCTCTTTTTAATTATGTTGATTTTTTTGGTTTCTCTCTCGCTTATTTTAGGTATGATGCAGAAGCTATATATTTTGATGAAGGGGTTAGATCATCAAAGCGAAAGCAGCTTGAGGAGAAATTGCTACAAGTAATTGATTCTTTTTTAGTTTGATTAATTATATTTGATAAACTTTTGTTACTAGTGCCTAGATTATTTAGGAATGTACGCTCAATTTTTCTGTCACATGCAATATGAAATTTTAAGTATTAAGGCCTATTTGAGTTATAGTTATATTGATGGTCATTATGACATTTTTGTCGTCGTTCCACCTGTACATGGGGATTAATGACTTCGGAGCATTTAATTTTACTGTGGATTTAGGATCAATAGCAGGATGTGGGGTAAAGGTTAACCAGGCTTACTGTCTATATTGGTATGTGCTGCACAGCGCAATCATTAGAATAGATAAATTGGAAAAATCATAACGAGTATGGTTGCCACTAGAAATGGAATCTGTGCATATCCCTTGCATGATTTGATCCTTTTTTCTGTTTTGTTTTTCTATGTTTTGGCTGTGGATGGTCTGGTGTTAAAATATTTTTTTACCCAAACTCTGTCTGGCCTGATGGCTATATCACATAAAGACATACCATGTTTAATCCTTAACTTCGATAAAGATAATTTTGCACTAATTTGTCTACGGTTTTTTGTCCCAATATAATCATATTTTTTGATCATGTTATTGTATGATTAATTAGTCATAATTTCTTTTACTCATTAATTGGCTTTTAATGATTTGTAGCTTGTGCAACCGGCTTATCAATCCATGTTGGGACATATAAGATCAGGAACTCTTGACAAATTTAAGGAAGCATTTGACAAGGCTCTAAATGCAGGAGAGGGATTCTCTTTGGCTGCCCGTACTTGCAGTCAACTACACACGTCTTTATTTGACGAAGGATGTGCAGGTTAATATTATGATGTCAATTTTTTTAAAATAGCATGGAAAGAAGATATGACTGAAGCAGGGTGTTTCCAAGAGATTGATAGCTTTAAATAATTGGAAAAACTAAAGGAATAGGAAACATGACCAGTTAATTGAATTAATAATATGTGTCATGGTTGAACAAAGCCAGTAGTAGTTTTTAACTATTTATTGTTTAATCCTCATTGGATGAGTTTCTAAAATGTACCCTGTCATTACAGATTCTGTTATTGAACAAGCAAATTGGGATACATCTAAAATGAGGGATAAACTTCGCCGTGATATAGATGCACATATCTTGTCTGTCCGTGCTGCCAAACTATCTGAACTTACTTCATCATATGAGGTACAAATTTTTCATCTTATATATGTTTTCCTAGGATGAACATGAACATCAAGGTAGGTATATAAGCTATTTGATTATAACTTGTGATTTGATGGATTTATTCTGGGAATGAGTCTTTAAATAGGGTTGATTATGTGGCAAAATGTAAATAAGGTTGCATCTTTAATGATAATATTTCGACAATAATTGTGTGCTGTTTTTGAAGTTAGTTTGCCACTAATAAATTTGTTTGTTAATCTAGAAGTGAAAATTATGCATTTAGATACTGAAAAAAACTTTTACGTGTTATCAAGATTCCTCTCTGTACGTTGATGTTTTTGGAACACTTCCAGTGATTTTTTGAAATAGACTAAAGTGTGCTTAAATTTTGCTTGGAATTTGCAGGCAAAATTGAATCAAGCATTGGCAGGACCCGTGGAAGCACTTCTCGATGGTGCTAACGATGAGACATGGTCTGCAATTAAGAAACTTCTGCTGCGTGAGTCTCAATCAGCTGTCTCGGGACTATCCAGCGCCCTTTCTGGCTTTGACATGGATGAGCAAACCAGGGAGAAGATGCTCAGAAATTTGGAAGATTATGCAAGAGGAGTGGTTGAATCAAAAGCAAAGGAAGAAGCTGGACGGGTTTTGATCCACATGAAGGACAGGTAATGAACCCCTGTAGTTCTTTGGACTTAATCTTCATGATTTGTTCTCAAGGCTATTGAAGGAATTGACTGTAAGTTGGCATACAGGTTTTCAATGTTGTTCAGCCATGATTCAGATTCAATGCCTCGAGTTTGGACTGGAAAGGAAGACATTCGAGCCATTACCAAAACTGCTCGCTCTGCTGTATGAGCCATATTCTTTGTTATTGGTTGTTGAATATAAGTTTCTCTTTCCACTTGAATGTCAATGATTCTGGTTTTTTTTCTCTTTTTTACAGTCCTTGAAATTGTTATCGGTTATGGCGGCAATACGTTTGGATGATGACGGTGATAATATTGAGGGAACGTTAGCCTTTTCATTAATGGACTCCAAAAACACTGCTTCTGTAACTGACAGAAGTATCACAATTGTTGATCCTCTGGCATCAAGTACTTGGGAAGAGGTTGACTTTTTTTCTTTTTTTTTTTTGTAAAAATGTGCTTTGTGTATCCTGCTCTAATTCATGCTTGTAACTGATTATGAAACTACAGGTTCCCCCCACCAGGACATTGATCACGCCTGTCCAATGCAAATCTTTGTGGAGACAATTTAAGGCGGAGACAGAGTATAGTGTGACTCAAGCCATCTCTGCGCAGGCATGATACTTTTTCACTCTTACTTATTTTATTAAATACTTCTACTTTTTTCATCTGGATTGTAGTTGACAGTATTATGCAAGCATGTGCTAACTTTATATTCTCATTTAAAGAGAAAAAATGAGACGACATGCTAACATATGTTGGCATGTGATGTTTCCAGTGATGTTGCAAAATATAATAAATGACCTTTCTGGAAACTACCGTTATTTTCTGTTTTAAAATTTGGAACTTTCTTCTTATGGACTTTTATCAAATAGTTATTCATCGTCTAATTCTGAACTCAAAACTTTTGGATTTTCAATATTTGGCCACCTTTAGTTAAGCTGTACAATTTGTTTGATAGACGTCTAGTCATCTAGATTTCTTGCTTATTATATGTACAAATAATTTACTTTTTGCAAACTGCAGGAGGCCAATAAACGTAACAACAACTGGCTACCTCCGCCATGGGCGATTGTGGCCTTGGTTGTACTGGGATTCAATGAATTTATGACACTTCTAAGGTTTGTTCTTACTAGATTTTTGTCACATCGATTTAATTTCTGCGAGCTTTTGACCCTTCTTTTCTAAATTATTTGTGTAATGTTTTTTGTGGCAGAAATCCTCTGTATCTAGGCTTCATCTTTGTAGTTTTTCTCCTTGTTAAAGCATTGTGGGTGCAACTAGACATTTCTGGTGAATTCCGTAATGGCGCTGTAAGTTTCAAACTGCCTTTAATTTGCTAAATTCAGATGTTGCTATTTTTTTTTTGTCTGTGGAACATATTCAAAAGATCATGCGTAAGTTGTCATGTCTACAGCTTCCTGGGCTTATTTCTTTATCATCCAAATTCCTCCCCACTGTTATGAACCTTCTTAAAAGCTTGGCAGAAGCAGGGCAAGTACAGATACCTGTTACTAATGATCCCCAAAGAAACCATAGCATGACATCAAAAACTTTGCGAAACGGTACCAGCAGTGGCGACATGTCATCGAGTTCTTCCTCTGTGATAACTTCCTCCGAAAATGGGACCGAATACACGAGTGGCACGAAAGAAGAATAGGGAAACAGCCCTTTGTGTGGAAATCAGCTGAAAATTATATACTTGTGTTGAGAGATCACAGTCTGCTCATGTCATGTTTGGATTGTTGTGCATGTATGATCCAAGATCATCAACACTCGCAAGAATGCAAGAGGAACAGATTTTGCAGGCATTGATTTTTGTGAAGTGCCTTATACAGGGGGCTTGCCAAGCCCCCCATTACTTAGTTCCTGTGTGTATTAGTCTGTCTACATGTCCCTACTCTTTCGTTTCTAATCTTCTTACCAAAGTTTAGAAAGCATCTATATTTATTCCTGGCTGGTTGTCATGTCTGCATTCAATTTTGTCTTGTAAGAATTGAAAGTTTGCATCTAATATCTTCACACTTATGAGTGGTGTTCTTTTTAATTTGAGTCATGTTCTCCTTGTGTGGCAAACAAGTTATTTGATTCCAAGAAGACATTATACATGAGTCTTTGGTTTATTGTTATAAAAATTGAATTTATGTCATTCGTGTCGTAAACATGACTCACCTATCCATTTTAAGGGATTTGGATTTTTCATTTCTGAAATTGGCATTTGCATCAAAGTTTTGAGTGTCCGCATCTTGGCCGTGCCTTGGTGCGTCTCGGCCAAGCTTCGGCATGACTCGTCTGCATTTTGACACGTTTCGGCCGTGTCTCGAAGTGATTCGTCTGTATCTCTGCGTGACTGAGTTTGAACAAGACTTGGGCTCTACTGAAAGCTCGTACGAACTCTGAGTAGGTTAAGTATTTAATATGGAAATTTAAATTCCTCTCTTCAGGACTAAAATGTAACCACTTTTAACAATTTTTTTTTGTTTTTTTAGATAATTCAACGTCAAAATACTACCACGTTCTATTCTATTAGATTCAATTGTTGGAGCACAGTATAAACGAACAACAGCTAGTGATTTTTACTATAAGATCTCATAAGTCGTCGAAAGACAAGTTATTTTAACCATTAGATACGATAAAAAATTTAGTAAAATGAAAAGTCACCAAAAGAAACTTTCCATTGCCAAAGAGACTATATTTGAATGCTATTAAATGTATTGCAGGATTGCATTTTCTTTTGTACGTACGAATCACAGTATTTTTATTTCTTGGTCACGTCAATTTAACTTGGCGTCAGGAAACCTGTTGGAACTGGTCCCAACTTCGACTCAATTATATCAGTTCTGTAAGCATGTCCTGTGAGCTGTGAAGATGATGAATATCTTCACAAAATAGAAGAAATATCAAGACTTGGAGTCCATGGTTTAAAGCTCATTTTCTAATTAATCAAAGCTCAGCAAATACATAATTACATTGGTTATGATATGAATGTAATAATTTAATGTTTGTTATATGGAGCAGAGAGAAAAAGAAGAAGAAGAAATGAGACAAAATCTTCAGGAATTTTGTCGCAGGATGAATTAGATATGATGAAGAGGCCAACTTTGCAAAACTTTGTGGAGATGTATTGGATACTATATGGTGACATTTTTGTGCTGCATACTAGAGTGTCATAATCAAAATATCTTCAGGTTCCTGCAGCCTTCATGCCCCAGCACATAAATTTGCAGCTACTCTTCTGTTACAATATTGATTACCTCAAGAATGATAAAACCCTACTTGGTCAAATTTTAGCTGATACAGTAGATTCTATAACCAACTAAGTTACTGCAACTTTCTTTTCTGAGAGAGAGGAAATAAAAGAAGAAGAAGGTTTTTGTGGGTATTATTTGGGAAAATTACAGCAAGAGTTACAGCTGGAGTTCATGTGGAAATGTTTCACAATCTGAGGAGATATGAATGAGACAGGTTTAGAGTTGGGTGGATGAGTTTAATGTAAACATCAAGTACTCCTTCTGTGTTTATGTTAATGCTCTAAAATTTAATGAGGAAGTTCCACATTCTTACTGTAACGCTCCTAAATTTGTTAGAATAAAAATATACAAGAAATAAACTTAAACAGGGTAAAATTGGATGAAAATATAAGAAAATTGACTAGAAATTGCAGTGGAGCACGACCCCAAGTTGAAGCACGACCTCGTGCTCGTGCCAAAGATTGAGTCATGCTTTGGATTAAAAATTAGGGCGTGTCTGAATAGTGTAGGTTGCACGAGGTCGTGCCATAGAGGAAAGCACGAGCCGTGCTTTGACACGACCTGCTCGTGTTGGACCGATTCTATATATTTCGAGCACTGTTTCATTCGGTGCATATTATGAACAGAAACCAAACGCTTCCCACTTCGACCCAGCAACCAAAAGTCATCAGAAAGTGTCAAATAAGGAGGAAAAACACTCAAATTCATGCGAAATCATTACCAAGAACATCAAAGTAAGTGAATTGGATGATTTTACTATATTTTCTTCTGAGTTTTGGATTGATTGAAGATTAGGGTTTTGAGGTTTGTTTAGTTAATTTGAAGCTGAAGTTAGGAAAGAGTTTG
>CANYCX010949803.1:0-23951 GCA_948193385.1 Breynia disticha f. nivosa | reverse complement strand
TGGTGGATTTGGAAAAGGCGGAATGCTGCCTTTTTTAGTGGTCAGGAAATCAAACTGGATCGGGCCTTCTTTAAAAGACAGGTGGGAATCATATCCCAGGCATTTCACATGGTGGACAAAGTTGCTTGCAAAAAAGAAATACTGGTGGGATGGCGGCCTCCACCAGAAGGATGGGTCAAAATAAATTCTGACGGTGCTAGCAAGGGAGTTGGACAGATCGCGTCGTGTGGGGGAGTGCTCCGGGATGCAGGTGGAGTCTGGATTCGGGGATTGGCAGTGAATTTGGGAGCTGCGTCGGCTATCGAAGCGGAAATCTGGGGAGTATTTTATGGTTTGAATATAGCATGGGAGGAGGGTTATAGAAGAGTGATCCTTTCTATTGATTCAAAAGCCACTCTGTTATTGCTTCAAAGAGATGTTCAAAACTTTCATCCACTTGTGCCAATTATCACATGTTGTAAGGAAGCTTTAGCAAGAGATTGGGTAGTGCGTATGGAACATACCTACAGGGAAGGGAACCGACTCGCGGATAAAATAGCTAATTGGGGATCTTAGCAAAGCATAGGGATACACAATTTGGATGAGCCACCAATATGGGGGATAGACATTTTATGGGAAGATAGTCTGGGAATCTCTTTCCCAAGATTTGTCTCGGAAGGACTGTAATCGTATGCCCCCTTTTTTTTTCCACCAAAAAAAAAAAATCCACCAAAGCATTATGTATCGGGCCACGTGCCAACTCATGAGCTTTAATGTTACAGTTATTTGGGCTGCTGGAATTCGTAGCTAATTGTCTCCCAATATTATTTTATGAATTTCTTTAGAATATTATGTTAATTAGTCTTTAATTATGATTAAGTTTTAGGAGACCACATATAAATACAGTTGAAGAGAATTAGGGTTGCCCTCTGGCAAATTTCTATAGCACTTTTTGGAAGAACTTTAGAATGTCTTGCTCCTTCATCTTCATGGATAACTAACCCTCATTCTAATTACGGTTCATTCGAGATTCAATCCTATATACAGAATGATAAAAAAAATTATGATTAAGTTTTAGGAGACCACATATAAATACAGTTGAAGAGAATTAGGGTTGCCCTTTGGCAAATTTCTATAGCACTTTTTAGAAGAACTTTAGAATGTCTTGCTCCTTCATCTTCATGGATAACTAAACCCTCATTCTAGTTACGGTTCATTCGAGATTCAATCCTATATACAGAATGAAACTATTGTTCTTCATTATTAACAAATAATTTCAGTATTTATTTAACTTTTGTCCATAGTTCTTTTATTATTACCTTGATTGATTAATTGATTCATCACGACTCAATACTGATTGATTGACATAATATACTGCAATTTAGGAGTAATTAAGTTGTTCTTGTGAAAGTTCATGGTTCTGTACACACATGTGTGAGTTTATGAAAGATACAAGTTATAGAACTCCTCAGTACAAAATCAACTCACATCATTATAAACTACTTAATATTTTTATACTTCTTCGATGTGAGATACATTCTCAACGCTCCCGCGAGTGTAACCCAGTCAAACTTACGACTTCTCATTATCAGACCGGTTACAGTTTGTCCACAAACAATAATTTTACTACGGGACTCATAATCTGTTGTCGCTAGGCTAAACGACTGAGATAGCATGTGTATGTATCTCACATCATCACTAAAGTATTAATTTTGGACCATTAGATGTAGTGAAAATAAATTTAAGTATTTGATCATATTGATTTTACAAAATAAATGCAATTTCAATAAAATTAAAAAAAAATTTGATTGAGAACAATTCTTATAGTGTAATTTACCCTCCTCTCTATTGAATTAAAATTGGTATTATAAAAAAAAAAAAAAACTTCTTCGTTTCTACTTCACGAAGTTTCCACACTAGCAAGCAAATTGCCACAAAGATCCATAAAACATATCCAACAACATTCATTACTTTAAACCACAATTCAGAAGCACTGAACAAAAGAATCTCCAAGGACTGGTTTCCACTTCACGAAGGTATCTTAGAGCACTTCCCCTACAAAATAATTAGTAATTTTCGACCAAAAAAAAATCCAATAAATTTCTTCTGAAAAAATAATTTTCAACAAATTTTATTAGAAATTTTTAAATGGCCCGAAAATTTTTATATTCCGAAAAATATTGTAGAAAACTTTTCAATAAAAATTCCGAAAATTTTTTGCCAATATTTTTGACGAATTCTATTGAAAAATTTCGGCAAAAGTAAAAATTCCGAAAAAATTCAAATTTCGTGTTCTTGTCTAAAAAAACCTTGCTCCATTTATCTTGAGGCAATTTATCTCTCTTTTTATTTATTTCTCTTTTCATTTATCTCTTTTTTATGTATGAATCTCTGTTTCATAAATTTTAATTTTTTAATTATTATTGTTCTCTATATTTTATATTTTAATTTTTTATATTCATCTAAATAGTAATTCTTATTATAAATTATTATTATTATTCTATAATAAAAATTAAATTTACCGAAAATTGTTCGGTGCCAGAAAAAATATAATCTCATCAGAAAATCTACATTTTTCGACAAAATCCGGTCATCTAAAAAACATATTTTCTTGTGGTGTTAATAAAAAAAAGTTACATGTTATTATCCATAAACATATAAAAAAAAAATCATTGACTGAAACGATATCTCCTCACTGGCCTGTAAATCAAGTCTAAGTTTTTGTTCTGAAAAGGGGTAAATTAAGTCAAAAGTTCACACACAATATTTAATCACAGTGATCAAATCATAAAAACTGTGACATTTAAGGGCAGGATCCTGCCTTAACGATCCCGTGATGATTCCTTTATAGGATTTTCATAAAAGTGTCGCCATGTTAGTATTATCACTGGCATTATCTTTGCCAACATGATATTAGGGACCACATTACTGCTCTCTAAACTAAGCTAATCACTATCATTATTAATTTAATTAATCAATTAGTTGACTAATCTGGTTTTCTGCCACAACAAATTGCAGATTTGGGTTACGTGCAATGGTGTGCTGGAAATTTTAGGTAAAAAAAATATATGAAACATTTTAGTATAGAAACCCTCACCCCACACGTTGTTCTGATACTATGATTCACCAAATCAAAACCAAACGTGGACGAGAATTTTGCTTTCTTTCACGTGTCGATATGACCAAAACCATGATTTGTCGATCTAGGGTTTCGTTTTCGTATTATTATTCGTAGTAGATTTGTTGTGTGCCCTCGGATAGAGAACTTTGGTTTGACCCCAACTAAGCTTTATTGTGCTCGAGGTACGACGAGTATTCAACACATATTATTGGTGTAACCCACGAGGTGTTGGTTGGACTGGAATTTCAACCCTTCTATGAAGGGTTAAACTCAGGTTCGAATCCGATGAGAATCGCCACCGTGAGAGAGGAGTCGTACCTCTTGCTCCGAACTCGGTTTAGTCTCGGGGGTTCTGACCCAAATAAAACATATTATTGGTGCAGAACTTTCTAATTATCAATATAACACTTTTTTTTTAATTAATAAGTGGAACAAAACTATGAATTAAGTAATGAAGCACTATAGTGTTTATATATGTTTTATATATTGATATTTATAGATCAAATCATATCAAAAGATAATAATAATATTTTTGCAGAATAAGATAGTAATAATATTTTTTCGTCTCATATTAAAAAAATAATTTGGAATAAATTGTAAGAATTAAAAAATTAATGATTAAGTTAATTGTAAATGGTAATAATTGTTTAATTTTACAATATCGTTATAACTTAATATATTTTTATTTGAATAATAAGTAATTAAATGAATAAATTGTATTAAAAATATAAAAATATCATTAATTTAATAAATATAAAAATAACTTTTAAACAACAAATAATATATATAAAAAAATATCTATATATGAAGACAATTAATATAAAAATATTGCATTAAAATAAGATAAAATAAATAATATTTAAATCAAACTTTCTCGAAATGTAAAAAATAATACTCGCACATTATCAAATATAAATATCTAGGAAAGTCAAGGGTCAAAGATTTGCATTACTGTGTTTGTCTCCCACATTATCATCTTCTCCCACATAACATTCTCCCAAAACCCTCACCACACCAAGCAATATGGTTTCTCCCACCCACTAGTTGCCCCTTCTGGCCCCACCTGCCTCCGGTGCTCCCTCCCCCTCTTCCTCCCCCCACCATCCTGCTTCTGCCCCACACTCATTAAGTTTCTAAAAGAATTGATTTCTGTTTTTTTTTTTTTTTGCTTCAAGTTTTGGTCTATTTGATCTACTTGTATGTTTCTTGCTTGTTAAATAAGGTATCGGAATCCAACCATTATTCCTTTGTTTAAAAACGAGATTTGAAAGACTTCTGGGAACCGATAGTTGGAGTGAAAATGACACAAAATGTTTCGAATGTTTTCGATTAGTTTTGTGTCAAAATGGATTGAGTTTTGAAAGGTTGATATTCGGATTAATTAAGGTGAATTGTATAGTATTTTTAAATGTTTTTGACATTGTAAAAATAATATATTAATGGGCAGTGTTTTGTTATACTAAAATTTATCCAATATGGAGCCTCAAAATTACGTTTGAAGTAAAAAAAAGTGTGCCAAAAGTTATAATTTTTTTTAAATAAGCAAAAAAATACATTTTTTCAAGATACAGGTGGACTTTTGGGCAAATCGTTATATTCCGTAGATAATTTCAAATTTTATTGCACAAATTTCGAAAGGGAAAAAATCATCTTAGAGAGGCAAACTTACAAAACAATATATTTTAAGAAAAATATATTACGTATTCAGTTAAAAAAAAAACAAGTTTAGGGGATCAGTCCTAATTCTGCTACCCACATTATCTAAACCAAACATATAATTTTTTTTTACTGAAAAATATACAATATATGTGTATATTTGAGATGTACACTGAATATATATCGTAGTATCACTACAAAAAAAATTGTAAAATTTTGACGACCGATTTTCGACGAATTTTGTTGTCGAAAAAGCTATTGTTAAGTATATTTTCGACGATATTCATTGGAATGCATATTTTCACTAATTCGTAAAAAAAAATTAATTTTCTGACAACTGAAAAATTTTTTACTGAATTTGGTTGGAATTTTTCCAAAAAATTTCGTCAAAAATTAAAGTAATTTTCAATACTGAGAATAATTATTGTTTTCTATTATTATTATTATTATTATTATTATTATTTATATTATTGTATTTATTATGATTATTAGTATTAGTATAATATGAGTAATATTATGAGAATGTATTTATTTCTGTGATGTTTAAGAATAAACAAAAAAATGGTGTACCGGTATATGTATAAAGAATGAAATAATTTAAAATATATATAAATAAATATATTAAAAATAGACAAATTAAAATATAGACGCAATTAAAGAATGAAAGGAGAGAAATATAAGAAAATGAGAAAAAAGTTAGATAAATGTTACCTTAAGTTAATCGTAAGGAGCGTAGTTGTATATACAAGAAAAAATTTCAATAAATTTCATTAGAAAATTTTTGTCAAAATTCGTTGAAACGTTTTCTTAAGGTAAATTAACCAAGTTTTGAATTTAGTCTCATGCAAAAATGCATAATGAAAAAAATTTCAGAAGAATTTTGTCAAAAAAATTAAACTAATTTTTTTGGAATAATAAAAAATTTCTGCGAATTAGGTTTGATATTTTTATACTTTCCAAAAAAAATTTTTGGAAAATATTTACATTTCGATGACTTTGGTCGAAAATTTTGATGAATCTGGTTGTAGAATTTCATACCAAATTCGTCAAAATTTCTGAAATATTCAAAATTCAAAGTGAATCACCAAAAATTACGACAACCAAAATTTTTTTAAGAAATTTTCTAGAATATAATTTTCTAACAAAATTTATCGAAAATTTTTCGACGAAAATATTTGGTCGAAAAAGGTGATTTTTCTTGTAGTGATTCTCTTATGATATATAGAGAATACTAGTACAATCTATTAATATCCAACTCAAACTATGTAATCGAACTAACAAATAAGTATGTCTTTGTAGTTTCACTCGATATGAATGGGATTGTAGCTCATGATATTGATAGTGAGATCAATAAACCAAAATGTGACATATATAAAATGACTTTCAAAACATGAAAATTTTTTTTAAAAAAAAAAGGAGGTCGGATTACGCAGCAAATTTAAATATGAAAATTTAATTTAAGTTTTTTTGGTAAACTATAATAGCATATTATTTACGTATTATGTTGAATTATTTAGGGTGCGTTTATTAACAAAAAATTATTTTTATTTTTTATCTTTAATTTTGTTAGTTTTCTATTTCTAAGAAAATAATAGAAAATTGAAAAACTATGCTAAAAAATTGTCGCTTTTTATTTTAGAATACTTAAAAAAAAATTAAAATTAAACCAATTTTTTAAAAATTTTCTATGAAAGAGAATGAAAAAAAATATATAATTCATTATTTTTTTAACTAATTTTTCATAATCAAATTGTAAAAACTATCTTAGATTTCATATTAAAAACTAATATAATATGTAAGTCAACAATATGTATAAAACAATCGAATCTATACATCAATGATTCTTTTATAAAATTAAAGAATACACATAAACCTTCTCTACAATCACTTTACTAATAAAAAAAATGATATTTTTTGAATTTGTGAGATAAAAAAAAGTTTTGCGTATTTTCTAATTTTTTAACTCAAAAACTATGGAAAACAAGCTTTTTTATGAGAGAAAACTGTGAAAAACTATTTTTAATAGTTTTCAACCTCTAGTTATAATTTGAAAAATATTGTTTTCTATTTTTTTTGGAAAAAAATAGTTTTTATCATGTTTTTTAATTTTCTAATTGTCACAGAAAAATTTTCTAAAAAAGTGGTATAACTTTCTGTTAATAAACGCACCCTTAAAATTAGAGGCTTGTTTTTACTTTATTTTTAGAGATTTTGTAGTGAATAGCTATTGAATATATAATAAGTACCAATGTTTTAAGAACTCAGATCAGATATAACATATGCAGTTTTATTATAACATGTTTTCGCATTATTTCATAACATAGAAATAACATTGCATTAAATCTTGTTGCCTTGTAGCCATGCAATCTCTTCATATATCAATTTTAGTTGACTTTTTCACTCGCAAATTTTCGAATATTGTCCACTAAAATCATAAAATTCGTATTTTATTCAATATAGTCGCATAAGTTTTTGAGTTATTTTTTTAGCAAAGTCACAAAACTGATGAAAAACATTAATTAATAAAAAATGAGGTATAAAATGGTTCGAAACTTTCTGTTACAATTTAAAACTGAACTGTAAACTAGTCGGTTTTAAGTTTCAATAATTTGGTTCGGTTCCAGTTCAATTTTTCTAACTCTAATTAAAAACTCTACGTACTTCATGTCTAACATGTGAAATTCGATGTGATCCTACGTTAAAAAAAAGAAAGATAAAACCCACAAAATAAATCTAATATAAATTATAAATTTGTCAACGCATCCCCTCATGTGTACCTGTATTTTTTGTTTTAATGCATGCTCAATTCCATCAAATATTGTCTTCAATTTTTTCTCCTAATTTTGCTGGATTACTAGCCGTCAGATCGTATGACCGGTCGGATCAATTGACTTCATTTATTTCTAATAATTAATGATGCACCCTATCCACTGTTGCGTTTCTAGCCATCAGATATTATGATCTGTCGGCCGTTGACTTTTTTTATTAATATATCTCATCGTTTGTGTGTGTTTATAAAAATTACAAAAAAAAAAATTATTTCCTCCTTAATTTTGCATGTTGGGTTCTTAGCCGTCAGATGTGATGACCGAGTTGGTTGACCAGTCATGTGGAGTCCACTGTGTGACACGTAACATATCTTAAGGTTACAAAATAAATGGAATTCAGAAATTTTTTAAATAAAAATAAACAATATTAAAAAAATAAAAAATATATATTATTATAAAAATATACACAACAATAGGGACAATCGCTTCCTCGTCCGTCTTTTATTTCGCTACGACTTGGGGCGGACACTGACACATGGCAAAGGGGGGAACGTAACATATCTTTAAGTCTATTTAATTATTTTATTTATGGAAGTAGTATTTAATAGGGTGAGCGGGAAGTTTGGGGGATGGGATATGGGGTGTGAACTTTCGGTGATTATACGGTGACGTGGCGATTTTTTGCTTTGTGGATTGGCACCGATTATTGACTTTTTTCTTAATTAACTTATTAATTTGGTTTAATAGCTAACGAAATCTTTGAATACATGTTTCTCCCCACGTTATAATTTTATTTCCTTTTCTATGTTTTCTTCTTCGTATTACAAAAATGTACACTACATCGATTATCAAAATCAGACCGATGATTGAACTGAAAAAGAGACTGAGTAGTTAGTTTATTGGTTGAATCGGTGGTTTACTGGTCGAACCAGTAATTAAAAAATATTTTAAATAAATAAGTATATATAAATATAAAAAATTATTTATTTTTTAAATTATTTAATCATTTCAATACTTGAAACCGGTCTTGTTCACTAGTTCACCAATTGAACTGACTGGTTCGCTGGTTTTCACCAGTTTAATACCGGTTCACTTGCAGACTGATTTGAATATATAATGAACCGAAAACGGAGCAGTGACCAATTCACCAGTTCAATCGGTTGGTTCAGTCCGATTTTTATAACATTACATTGCATTCTACTTGCACAATATATTATATCGTATAAAGCATTCAAAATCTTAGGATATAGTTCAACTGATTCTAAGAATTTTGAGATTTTACCCAAGACATAAGTTGAAATCTCACCTCTTCTAATCGGTGGAAATGAAATTCCATGCTTTTTAATATTTATATCATAAATGATATATGATGTAAAATAATATGACATGATTACGATATAATTTGTACGCAGATTGTTATTCTTTTGAGCACAATGTAAAGACTCGGAATGTGAGAAAAAAAATATTTGTTCAGAGAACTTTATAATTTTCATTTTGAAATAGTCAACATTTTGAATGTATTATTCGTAATACAGCATTATTCTGTGAGCAGGAAAAGAATTTGGTTTAAATTTTGTTTAATGAAGTGTTAGTTTTGAGAACGTAATTATGCAATCTGGATTTGCACACAAATTTCTATGATTTAGGAAGACGTTGCCGATGGTACTCTTAACCATAAATTTAAACCACAATTTGGAGTTCTATGATATGGACATAAGACTAATAACTATCTGCATCCTATCTATTCGTTTTGTATAATTAATTTTTGTATTTATAATTTTTATTTTGCGAAACATATCAATAAAAAACACATTTTTATCACCGTAGAAAAAATAAATTATGTTATTATCTATTTATGAGATGACTGAATATGAAAATAAGGAATAATAATACAACAATACAACAACTATGTATATGTATAAGAAAGGGCAGTGAGAGTCCGTACCTCCACCGACTCCGGCAAAATCTTTTATAACATAGGCTCTGTTAGTTCGATTATGAGTGGTGTTCTTACCGATTATCGTCAAATCTATCAGTTAAAAGCTATAGCCATTAGCTCGTCAAACTCGGTGTTCCTACTAGAATATATTTTTAAGAGTATATGGTAGTATGTCTTTCGACGTCGACCTACTGCTTTGCCCATTCTTATGCAAGTCAATAATATTGTCAACCCAACACCAAAGCATCGCCAGTTTGGTTTTCAAAGTGAGTGAAAACGTTTCTTTATAATAATGTAGAGAAGTAATCATAAAAAAAGTGGAAAATGTAGACTTTTGGTAGAATGTAGGCAAAAAATATTAATTACATTTGCGTGAGTAGCTTATACAATGCCATTGACTCCAAAACCATATCGAAAAAAATGTAGTAGTAATAAGATTTGTTAGGTAATAAATGGATGGGCAGTAGTCGTTTACGTCCCAAGTTCAATGTTAGCTTTCTAGGTTTTATTTGAGAAAATATCTTGTGGGTCAATTCGATTTATTGCAAAAGCAAAGTGAAACTTACGTACTTGCTATTATATCATTTATACGTCACGTTATGATTTTCTATTTCACCCTTGTTCGTAATTCAGTGGTAAAGGGATCAACTAACATGTTAAAGATGAGGGATTTAATTTCTGATTCTGTAATGACTAGCCGCTAAGAGAGACATACAGGTTCTGACATGTTTGTTCGTTAAGTCTTTTTGAGATTCTCTACTATAGTTCGTGGAAATAATTTTCTGTGTCCTTCCTTTTCATGGTGTTTTATAAACCCTAGCTCGATTTTCTAGAAGATAATTGAAAGAAGTTTATGGCATCTCACTAGGATTTTTGATTTTTTTCCTTTTGTTTTCTGATGTTTGTGTGAAAGAAATTAGTTCTTTTTCGTTTAATAATGCATGTTAGAATCGTGAGATTAAAATGATATTTTACAAACTAGCATACATACGTATTAATAACTAATATTTTGTTACTTTTAAAAGGTAAATTGAATCACTACGTGTACGTTTTCCATCTCTTTCAACAAGGGTTTTGATATTTAAAGTGATTCAGAACAATTATCTCCCTTTTATTTGCTAATGAAATAGGTGTCTTGTCACGGATGGTTGAATAACACAAGACTGCCAACATCGCACCAAGACTCAAAAACTCAGCAAAACGTGGACAATCTTGTCTAGATCAAGACGCGGTGCGACAAGATCGCACCATAATTTGAATTTGCGACAACGCAAATGTGCAAAGTTGCCCTGACCAAGGCTTGATGCGCAGAACTCTCTAAAACATGTCGAAAGGCTCAAGAGTTGCTTAGACTTCACTAAATCATGTCATGACCCAAAATGTTTAAGAATATTTTGCAAGGCTTCATATTTGTCCATACACTTTGTAAATATTTGAACTTCTTAAGATATTCATATAGAATTATCTAGATGAATTATTTTGTAGTCACATATTGAGGAGATAAAAAATTTATACAAAGATCACTCCTCTCCAATTATAAAGACATAGAATCCATACTTGAACTTTCAGTCTATTCCACATTCCTATAACTCCTTCCTCTCAAGCATTCTCTACTACACTCAAACCTCCATTTGTGTACTCGAACCAAAATGCTTTTGCATTACATCAACGTGTTGTCGAAAGCACGACACTCACCCGATAAAAGATACTTGCATCAAAAATTGAAAAGGAAAATCGTTGAAAATCAAATCATAAAATAGGTACAACAAGGATGAAAACGAGTAGCATACATGACGAGTTGAATCAGTGAAAGTCCGTATCTAAAATTGCCAAAACCACAAACTTACACCAAGTCAAACCTAAAATATTTACAAAACAACCATCTTTGTCTGTTATCCGAATAAAAAAATGAAATTGATGTCAAGAATTGTTTGGAGAATCGTAGTTCAAAGTCAAGATGAATTGTTCACACTAGCTTTTCAACCTCTCACCAAATTTGCAAGGTAAGAAGCATTATTTCTACTGTCGATTTGTGACTTCTCTTAGTTCGTTTCCAAGTGAACTTTGTTTTGTAGAAAGTCACAAAAATGAAGTCATTGAAGACAATTATAAGTGCACATTTCAGTTATGTGTCTCTTTATGTTATGCTTTTTTTGGTAGCAAGTTAGGTTACCATTTCCTCTCTCTTTTCAAGTTATATACAAATTTCTATATTCACATACATATTATTGAGAATGGATAATGTATTATTATTTTTGTCTTATTTTAATAGGCGCTATTTTTATACTAGTTATTTCAATATATAGATAATTTTTTATTTATATATATATCATTTATAAAATAAAATTATTTTTATCTTGATTAAATTAATGACATTCTTATCTTCCCGAATTTATTCATTCAAACACTTATTATCTGATTAAAATGCCTCATTAAGTATGGACGATATTGTAAAATCACATTATAATCAACGCTTACAATTAATTTAACAACTAATTTCTTAATTCACATGACTTGTCTATAATCGTCTATTATTTGAGACAAATAGAATATATATTAGGGGTGTCTAAAATTCGATTCAACCGACAGAACCGAAAAAAATCGATTTGGATTGCTTATTAATATATTTCAGTCGGTTCGATTCGATTTTGTAATAAATTGCTTTGGACTTGGTCTATTCAGTGAAAATTGACTAATATGGATGATATAAATTTAATTTTTATATCATCCATATTAGTATCAAATGACTAATGAATAGGAAAATTGTCAAAACTAATAATATAATATTGAAAAAGGTATCAAATTAAAGAATATTAATTACAGTGGTAGAAATAACTAATAACATAATGTTGAAAAATATATTCGGTTAACCAACTGAATCGAATGAAAAATTCGGTCTTCGATTTTTTCGATACGGTTACTGAAACCAACCAAATCAACCGAATAAACACTCCTAATATATATAAATATATATACACATTCTTAAAATATTTAACATCAAATGTTTAAGAACAAATTATGATTCTTAGCTCAAAATACTTAACTTTACCAAGTTTTTTTTGCCCTTCTCAAATAAGCATTTTGCATTTGTTGTAAGTGTTATAAGATGAAAGAATCTTATAAACCATGTTATGTTTCTCTTGAGAAGCACAATTTTGTTGAAAAAGTTAGAGAATTCTGTTTAAATCCGTCTCTTGTAAGCCTGACTCGATTTTTTTTTCCAAGTTCAAAACCGAATTATTGCCGCCCAACTGAAAACTATAGAGTAAGGAAATTTTCAATTTGATAATATGATTAATAAGTATATATTAAGCGTAATAAGAATGATATAAATTTAATTTTTATACTATTTATTTTATAAATAATAATATTTAAGAAAAAATTATTAGAATTTATTAACTCGAATTGTCATTCCTAAAAGTCATTATGTACTAATGCCTCAATTTTTTTTTTTAAAAAAAAAAGTAAGTACGTGAAGGCACAAAACTCCTATTAGCACACGTGGCAAGCTGTGAAGTTAGGCAGGCAGCTGGCAGGTCCCTCTTCAACAAGAAACTCCAATTGGTATTTACCGTACACATACATGTCTCTTCAATTTCATTTTGACTTGTAATGTCACGAGAAATTGAACGCCGTTTTGTGTTACCGGGAAACGCAAGTTATCTTTGAATAAGCTTGTTGGTATTTTGTGGGACACCCGTGTTACAACTTACAAGCTCGCATGTAACCGGCTTTATTAATTACCGCGGATTTTACTGCACGTTCCCTCCACCGTAAAACCGGATATTGCCCGTTATAATTGCTATCTTACATGAAACTTCATGCATTTGTGTGTAACTGGGGAAATCTGTAAAAAAAAGTTCCAAAAATACCAGCGACTCTTTTATTAATGTCAATGATGTAATCCCAAAAACAAACCATAGCCACCTTTGGCCTACCAAAGCTGCTATATATACCCACTTCTACCTTTTTCATTCTCCACACAAACTAATCTCTCTCTCTTCTTGTAATAACACATTCCACGCTTCTCTTTCCATCTCATATACTGCACGAAACCATGCCTGAAGCTCCCAAAACTAATCCTCCCTTCAATCTCTCCCACACCAACAAAATTGCTCTTGACTTCATTGAACATGTCACCTCTAACGCCGAAGAGGTTCAGAAAAGAGTTCTGGACGAAATCTTGTCCCGCAATGCTCATGTTGAGTACTTGCAGAGGCATGGCCTTAATGGTCACACTGACCAGAGCACTTTCAAGAAGCTCGTGCCTGTTATTTCCTATGAAGATATCCAACCTGATATTAACCGTATTGCCAATGGTGATAAATCTCCTATTCTTTGTTCTCACCCCATTTCTGAGTTCTTGACAAGGTCAGTTTTCTCTATACTAGTTCTTTGCACCACTTCAGTATTGCAACCTTGATGGGTTTGTTTTGTTTTTAAAGAGAAAGTTGCTGTTTCATATGGCTTTTAAGTGATTTGACAACACGGTTTGAGCTTGTTTTTTATTTTATTTTTTTTGGTGTGATTTTGCAGCTCTGGGACCTCAGGAGGTGAAAGAAAATTGATGCCAACAATTGAGGAAGAGCTAGGAAGGAGGTCACTGCTATACAGTCTATTAATGCCTGTTATGAGCCAATCTGTGCCTGACCTTGAAAACGGCAAAGGAATGTACTTTTTGTTCATAAAATCTGAGGCTAAAACCCCTAGTGGCCTTGTGGCTAGACCAGTTCTCACTAGCTACTACAAAAGTTCTCACTTTAAGCACAGACCCTTTGACCCTTACACCAACTACACTAGCCCCAATGAGACCATTCTCTGCTCTGATTCGTACCAATCTATGTATTCCCAGATGCTTTGTGGCCTTTGCCAACACAACGAAGTCCTCCGCGTCGGTGCTGTTTTTGCCTCAGGATTTATCAGGGCAATTAGATTTTTGGAGAAACATTGGAGGCAACTTTGTAATGACATTAGAAATGGCACAATTGATCCCCAGATTACTGATCCAAGTGTCAGGGAAGCTGTTATGAAAATACTAAAACCAGATCCCAAACTTGCTGATTTTATTGAGGCTGAATGTGGAAAAGAATCCTGGCAAGGGATTATAACTAGAATTTGGCCTAATACTAAGTATGTGGATGTAATTGTGACAGGAACTATGTCACAGTACATTCCAACACTCGATTACTATAGCAATGGCTTGCCTTTAGTGTGCACCATGTATGCTTCCTCAGAGTGTTACTTTGGTGTCAATCTTAACCCTCTTTGCAAGCCTAGTGAAGTGTCTTATACACTTATTCCTTCCATGGCTTATTTTGAATTCTTGCCTGTTCATAAAAACAATGGTGTGGTCACAGACTCCATTTCCATGCCAAAATCACTCAATGAGAAGGAGCAACAAGAACTGGTTGATCTTGTTGATGTCAAACTTGGCCAAGAGTACGAGCTTGTTGTCACTACTTACGCTGGTATTTTCACCATTCTCACGCTATCTTGTTCTAACCAATGATTTTTTCTTACTTGTGAGTAATATTTAATTGTTGGTCATGTAGGGCTTTATCGATACAGAGTTGGAGATTTGCTGAGAGTGGCTGGATTCAAGAACAAAGCACCACAATTCAACTTCATATGCAGGAAAAATGTGGTACTAAGCATTGATTCAGACAAAACAGATGAAGTTGAGCTACAAAATGTAGTTAAAAATGCTGTGAACCATCTGGTTCCATTTGATGCAACACTTGCAGAGTACACAAGCTATGCAGACACATCAACAATCCCAGGTCACTATGTGTTGTTTTGGGAACTTAGCCTTAATGGGTCAACACCAATTCCACCCTCCATTTTCGAGGACTGTTGTTTCACCATTGAAGAGTCACTCAACAGTGTGTACCGTCAAGGACGTGTCTCCGACAAGTCCATCGGACCACTTGAGATGAAGATTGTGGAGGCAGGAACGTTCGACAAGTTGATGGACTATGCCATTAGTTTAGGTGCTTCAATCAATCAATATAAGACACCAAGGTGCGTGAAGTTCGCACCAATTGTGGAGCTACTAAATTCCAGGGTTGTCTCCAGTTATTTCTCTCCAAAATCTCCAAAGTGGATCCCTGGTCACAAGCAATGGAGCAATTGAATTGAATAAACGACAGTCTCAGCTCCATTGGTTAGGTCTAAAAAAATCATGGAGGTTCCTCTTTTTGTGTTGAATTAGGGTAATTAAATTAACCCATATGTCTCAATGTTTTATTTTGTAATTTTTCTTCTTTTTTTCTTTATTTGCACTGTTTAATATGCATAGAGAACTTTGGATTAGCCATGTACAAAAACAAAAACAGTTCCCTTTATAAGGAAGCTTTCTTTCGGATAATTCTTGGGTAAAAATAAAATTACGTAAGAACTGGTAAAAAGTAAAAACTAAGGCAAACGGAGTTTGGAGATAGTTAGTCAAATATTTATTGTTTCAACAACACATAAAATTTAATTTCATGTTACGTAATATAATTTTGTTATCACTGTTCTCCCGTAATCTTATTCACACTAAAAAAATCCACCATTTTTCTCTTTATGATTCTCTTTTCGGTTTAGCGAACTTCAATATCTTTATATTCCGGTGCTATCAATTTTTGATACGATAATACGATTTGTGGGTACACGTGTATAACTCGACACGAATTCAATTTTTATAATATTTATACCACAAATAATAATATCACCATTATGACACGTTTAAAACGAATTGAGCCGAATATTATCTAGTTGCTAAAAACGATCATCAATTTTTTGGGAAATTGATTCATAATTCAAGGCAGAAATCCTGGCCACTTAAGTCTCATGGGACAAAGCACAAAAAGAGCAACAAGAAAGCTAACCACTTCCAACTCTTCTTTGTTTTCTTAACTAACATTGATTTTTTAAGGTATTATTATAAAGTAAACCAACTTTTAAGATATAAAAATGGAGTGATATAGCCTAGTGTTTAAAGGTAGAAGCAGACTTGTAAATAATAATGAACAGGTTTTGTCAAGTTAGTGGCAACAAGGCACGTCTATTCTTAAGCTTGACTTTTCTTTAATTGCTCCAATTATGTGGTTGATTAATTGGAGATTACCTTAGTAAGATACTAAATTAAATTTATTATAATTTGTTTTTTTTGTGTCAGCTTGCTTGTGCAGTTGGTAGTTTATGTGATGTGATTTGTTGGATTGTTTTTGCAAAGGTCATGACAATGGCTACTTCTAATGAGAAATAATAAATTAATTAAGCAAGAATTAATGGATAATTGAAGTGGTTAATTTTGAGAGAAGGAGTAATCATAGTTTATGTGGAGACACATTATATGAGCTGAAAAGAAAAGAAAAAAAAAATGAAAGAAGTAGAACTAGACGACTTCTTAGGTGAGGACTACCATTTGAACATCCTCACAACTATAAGATTTTTGTAATTTTTCATGTGTGTATTTATTTATTATGTAATATGTGTAATATTATATAACTTTAAGGGTATAAAGTTATGCGGTTTCTGAGTAATACCATGAATAATTTTTCGGTTCCCGAGTTTCTAATATTAGTTTTACCGGTCCCCCACAGATTTAAAATTTACCACCGTTAATCTTTCTGTTAAATTAAGTTAACAGAAAGGTTGAAATGTCATTTTTGCCCTTGCCACGTGTATATTAAAAAGAGACCGGTAAATTAAGCAAAAAAGATTAGAGGGACCGGTAAATTATTTACTTGTTAATCCGTTAGATTAATTTAACGGAGGGATTAACAGTGGTGAATTAAGAGAAGACGATGATAAACGAACGAATTTTATTATGAGTCTCCTTAAAAAGAGAAAGATAAGATTGGAATCAGGGGGACTTTTACTGTGACTCCCCTCAAAGAGGTGACTCATTAAGGCAACAAATTCCGGTCGTTCGATGCAGTAAAAATAAATTTGAGTCTTTGATTTATTCAGTAAAAACAGTTTTCATTTCACGTAAACTGTATATTTTCAGTTAAACGAATAAAGGGCCTCATTGAGTCCCCTCTTCTAATGCCAACAAATTCTCTTCTTCTCTTGTTTTCACGTTTTCATTTTTCTTTCAATTATTTTCAGCCTAATATATTGTTTTTTCTTAATTCCAGGCTGCTCTTTGTCCTGTTTTGTTTTCCATCAAACAATTAAAAATTTATGTCGTTCAGGTTGAATCGGATCAGGTTCCTAAGAATATGAATCTTTTTTGTCATCCTTACGTAGCTCCATGCCTAACATAAATTTAATGCGTATTGTTTGAAGTAGATTTAATAGAAATAATTTATATATTAATGAACTCGGTAAACGATAACATAAGCAGATATGAGACGGAGGGAGTAATATATTTTCAGAAGTTATCTTTAAAAATAAACGAGACTGTAGAAGTTGTTTGTATTGAAGGGGTGAAAGGGACAATAATATCAGAATTCAAAGGTACTCTTCAATAATATAAAGTAGGTGTCCCATGAAATGAAAAGAGATTGCAGAGAAGTTTTCAAAATTTCAGATAAAGAAAACAGAAATACCACTTATTATTGTTGCAGTGGATAAGATGGATTCTCTTTTGCTTTGTTTTTTTGGTCTATCTGCTGCAAATATGTTCTTCTATCTTCTCTCTTCAATTCTTATTCATTCACTTTCTTCCAACAACTGATCACTCTGCACATTAATTAATATTTTTCAATTTTTTTTATCTAACAGTAGGTTAATTTTGGTTTTTTTTAGGACACAAATAAATAAAACTAACTATTGTGAGAAAGAAGAGCATAAAATATAATTACACCATGAGAGAAATCATAAGAATGAAGACCATATATATATAAAGCTTGTATGCAGGAACAGAAAATTGAAAAAGGAAAAAAGCACAAGAAAAAGTTGGATATTAAAGTGAAAAAAAAGAGTAACAGAAAACGACATATCTTTAGAAAATAATGTTGTTAATTAGAAATGTTTTATTTGTCCTTGAAATATCCAACTTTCTTTTTTTTATTGTAGTTGAGTAATTTCACTTTTGTTCTTGTCATATGATTAGAGAATAGGTAGTGAAGTAATTTACGACCAATAATCACTACAAAAATTTGGACAATTTTTAACGAAATTCGTGGTTATGCGACTTGTTATTTTAAGAACATCTGTGTCCTCATGTTGTTGCGTCGGAAACTCACCATAATTTGGTTTACTGCGGTGTTATCAGAACTGAATCGATAATCGAACTAGAAAAGAAACTGGGTGGTTAGTTCATTGGTCGAATTGGTGATTTAAAAATAATATAAATAAACAAAAATATATAAATATACATAATTATCGAATTTTTAAATTATTTAATCTTTTACGATATTTAAAACCGGTCCGGTTCATCGGTTGAACTGGTCGGTTGACCATTTTTCACCAATGTATTATTGGTTCGCTTGTAGACCGATTTAAATGGTTAGCCGAGACTGGATCAGTGACCAATTCATCGGTCCGACCGACCGGTTTGATCCGATTTTTATAACATTGTTTTACTGTGTCTGCATTGATAGTGTTTGTTATTTTAAGACCATATGTATTTTCTCTATTATTAGGATTACCTCATGCATATTTTACTAAGTATTTTAATGTAGTACTGCCTTTTTATTATTTTTTCATGTACTATTTTAAATTCGACTATTTTCATTTTTTTAAAAAATTATGAATTCCTCACTAATTATAGAGGACACAATAAGGAGGGTGTTGTGGAGCAAATATTGTAAAGGTGCTTTTCTTAATTTTGCTGGTTCTCGAAAATCTGGCCACTCGGCAATTTGGAGAAGCATACTTCACGTTTATACTGATGTTAGTCAAGCCTCGGCATGGTCAGTGGGTAATGGTAGATTTGTTAAGTTTTGGACTGATAATTGGGTTGAGGAAACAGGCCCTCTTATTAATCACATTATTCAACAATCATTTCCACTTGACACCACTAAAACCGTTGCTGATGTCTTCATCAGTGGTTTACAACAAGCAGTTCAGGTACTTCCGCCAGAAATATCCAATTGTTTTCAAAATTATAGGGCCCCAATTCCAGAGGCGCCAGACGATTGCTGCATATGGAAGCACACAAGTACAGGCAAATTTTCCATTGCAACTGCAGCCGACATCGTATTGGCCAAAAACTCTGTTCGGTCATCATCTTCTCCAGATCATTACTCTCTTATCTGGAAGTGGAAAGGTCCGAATAGGGTGCGGACATGTCTTTGGCTAGCATATAAGGGTAGCTTATTAACTAATTCTCAAAGGGTTAGGAGACATATCTCAAATACTCCTGTCTGCACTTTGTGCTCTGAAGAAGTTGAAACTGTGTTGCATGCTCTCCGTGATTGCCCAAAAGCTCGCCAGGTTTGGGATTCTGTTATACCTGTAGAACTTGGAAGTTGCTTCTTTTCTATGGATCTACAAACGTGGATCTCATCCAACATCCAACAATCGCACATCAATGTATTGGGATTGAGATGGTCGCTCCTATTTGGGATACTTGTGCGGGAATTATGGGATGCCAGAAACCAAGTGATCTTTGAGAATAAAATCTTGTTTGCCTATGTTAAACAGCAAGCAATCAATTTTGCTCTTTGTTATAACACTGCCATCTCAGCTGTCGGCAAACTAGAGGGACCTGGGACTGCTGTTAATCGGAACTCAGCGCACTGGATCAAACCGGATGATGGTAGCTTTAAACTTAATGTGGATGCTGCAGTTGATGAGGTGCAGAGACGAGCTTCTGCTGGGGGGCTGATTCGAGATAGTAATGGACTAACAAGGTGCTGCTTTCAGGTTGGGTTTGGCTATTGTTCCCCACTTTTTGCGGAACTATGGGGAATTTTTTATGGTGTTAAATGGGCAGTTGACAACGGATACAGGAACATTCAAGTGGAATCAGATTCGGCGTTAGCCATTTCAATTATCACTAGCAAAAATCAATGGAAAGGGCGAAATCTAGCTCTTCTTTGGAAGATTCAAACTCTACTCCACTCTCATCCGGAAATCTCTTGCCGACACATATTTCGAGAAGCAAATTTTGCGGCTCATTATCTAGCGAAGTCTAGATTAACTCATGATGGCTTTCAGTTTGATGAGTTGTCTGAAATACCAAGCTACCTGTATCCTGTGTTATATTATGATAGACTAGGTCTTCATATTCCTTTTGTAAGCAACTATGTCCCAAGTGTAAGGCATGTAAGGCTACTCCCTTTCTTTCATATTAATGAAATTAACCCACTCAATTTTAGAGGGGCCAGCTCAGCTGGGTCGTCCGGAATTGAGTGCCCTTTTACCTGAGGACAGCTTAGCTGGATTGAGGTTTAAGGGGAAGGTCTATTCAAAAAAAAAAAAATAAATAAACATAAACGTTGAGAAAACTCATCGTCCGTAGGTTCAGCGGTTAAGATGTCAAATCTCTTTTTGTGTGATTGCGGGTTCGATCCTCCGTAGTGGCACTGAGTGAGACATATTGGTTCTAACTTACCGGTTCGTCAGGACTAACCGAAAGACGTCTCCCTGAGTTAGTCCAACCTTTTTCCTAAAATTTTAACCAAAAGAAAAATAAACGTTGAGAAAATGTTTGCGACAAGTTAAACGGAGGTTATAAGTTACATAGTTACATGCACGCACACATTAAAGGAGAGTGAACAAGTAGTGTCGGAAAACTCCAAGAAATAATAAAACATAAATAAAGTGAGAAATATATCAATCATTACCTAAACTTGAATTTAGTTTTGACGCCACATGCAACACCACCATGCCCATGGGTTGCCCCAAAATCCACGTGAATTGATCACGTCCGGCGACCCCGCTGACGACGGTGACGGCCCAACTGAAACGGTGGATTTGTGACACTTCACACGTGGCATTTATTGACCAGTCACATCCTACGACTCAACCAAGATTGTTGACCATGGATTTGCCACCCACATTGCTATGTTTTCTTGTCGAGCCTTCAAATGGTCCAATCGGCCCATTATGGGTCCAATTATCTCGTCATCAACAGTATATCATTGAACTGTTAGTGGTAAGATTTGTGAATATTATAGTATTCATTTGTGGTAAGCATATTATAATCGTGTCATACTATTTTTTGCTAAATATTATTATTTGTGATATAAATATTACAAAAATTAAATTTATATCTTTCATATCTTATCAGAAAAGTGTACTCATAAATTGTATTATCGCGTCAAAAATTATAATATCTAACAACTTCACTTGATTTAAGTTTTAGGTATGGCAATAAAATATATATATGCGTGTGTGTGAAATGCTAAATGTGACATGAAGAAAGCAATACCAAACACAGCCTTTTATTTTGTTTCTCCGATTGTATATGCCAAATGTTGATTGTTGTATTCAAAACATAAACTACATCAACAAAATTCTTTTAAAGCTAAGGTATAATTGTTAATTATAATTTTATAATTATTTTATATTTTCAATTTTTATAAATATTATATTACGATTTAACACTCGTTATAAACTTACATGATAACATATTATATTAATTAGATTATTTTAATTAAATTATTAAATTTTATTATAATAATTAACATATAATTAATAATTACAGTACACATTAGTTTATATATTTAAATACATTAATATATAAAACACATGTTTGTAAATTCTTTACTTTGTATTCTATATTGCGGAAAAAGGTTAGTACCAAGCGCGTAGATTAATTAGCATGATGTTGTCCTAGCTTAACCAGTCATCTCGAGTTCTAGTCCTGGGTAGGCAGTTACGTTAAAATTCTGTTGAGAGAGCTTGTCGCCCCTAGTGGTCTTGCTCGGCGGGATTAGTCTGAGGTACCCAGATACCTCGTGGTTCAGAAAAAAAATTGCGGAAAAGATCGACAAAACTTGCAAGTTGACTTTAATATTTTTTCTCTCTCGGATTAATTAATAGTATTTTTTTTTTTCTGATCTTATGTCATTATTTAACACAATCTAGAAGCGATTAATGTTCCATAACTTTGCTTCCATGAGGTTTCTCATTTCAACTTTTTTCATTTAATTATAATGACAAGCAATTTGTTAAATGTGGTTAACACCATTATATATTTGTTGAAGCAGTTGAGAAGTTTGTATCTAAATGCTCTCCTAACATCCAACATACTTTAATTTATTAACAATACGAAACCCTAAAACTTGAAAACACTTATTTGATAATGCATGAGACTATAGAAGATTGAGTTGGATAAAAGCCACCAAATCCACTCCTTATATGCCGGGAAATACTCCTGCTGAGCTATCCTTCATTGACCAACTGTACATGGATAAGATGTTTTATGTTGAATTAATGCAGTATCAGTTTCACCAACTCATTCTTACAGACACAGAAGAAACATGCCTCATTATTTATAACAAAACCAATTAGTCTAACTTGATGACATCGCATCTTGCTAACTGTCTTAATCCGATATGACATTAAAGTCTTACTTCACCATTCATCCATGGATTCAACAGTGAAAGGGGTCAATCATCACACTGGGGGTATAGAGTTCGATCCCTGTCTCCGTAGCGGCGCTATGGGAGACATACATGCTCTAACCTGTTGGCTTGTCTGTACTTAATTCGTGGGCTAGCGCAACCCCTTTCCTAAAATTCAGTAACAAAAAAACTAAAGTCAGTCTTACTCTTTCAAAAATAAACACCAGTTGTTACTGAAAGAGAAGAAACTGAAAGCATTAAATATAAGTTTAATTGGAGAGTAGTTATGTTGGATGTTGAGAGGTATTTATCAAGTCGTCCCAAACTGTTAATTTAGTGAAGATTTTAGTGTGCACGATATGTATAGGGTTACGCTTTCATAGACTGATAGATGCTGAGAGGACTTATATTATATAGGGAGAGCAACAACAATAATTCATGCTAATGTGACACTAATCCATTAAAAACAAATGGTTGAAACGAAAGTCATACCTTAGAATTATTGAAGATGTTTATTTTATGGTGGTTTAATTCTAGACTGATTACTTGGCTAAGAAGAATATTGAGATGACATTACTTAATACTTGGATTAGGAGACAACACAAGGTTCCTAATGAAAACAACATTGGTATTGTGGTTGGACAGCATGAGCCACGCTTGTAAATTTTTAATATTTATGTCACAAAGAAGAATATTGTGATGGCATTTCTTGTTTTTGTATTAAATAATAAATAGGGTCTTTTGTTTAGAGATTGCCTTTGTAAGCAAATAATCAAATAATTATATTTAATAAATAATCATGTTGTGTTGAGAGAATGAAAGATGGAACAAAGGACATGGGCTGTCACTCTAAACTTTGAGTTTTCCTATTTTGCCATATAGATTAAAAAATTTCTTATTTTAACACGTGTGGGAAACTTCTCTCACAATTAACACCATATTTAAATCTGATTTTAAACATGCTCAAACAGCCTTTTGCTCTCAAGCTCTTATCTTTTTCTTTCGTTTGCAATCTCTCGGCCAGCCTTTTGTCTCTA
>CANYCX010949757.1:0-10613 GCA_948193385.1 Breynia disticha f. nivosa | reverse complement strand
GCATTTCTAGTTATTGTTCGGTGTATGGTAATCATTAATGTGTTGAAAACTAATTATCTAATTTTTTTTTCCTTCCGCATGATTTAAGTTTTAAAAAAATAATAATAAGGTGTGAATTTCAGTGTTTTCTTGAAGACAAAGCAGACACTAAGCCATTTATGTTATTAGAGGACATTCCTTTGTACGTGTCTCTCCAGCTATGAGTCGCCATTCTAGCACTAAAACCTCAACAACTCACTAATCACAACTTCATAAAAATCATTTTTTTACTCTCGCAGAGTCGAAAATTGGTTATATGAACCGGTTTAACCGGTAATAACAAGTGGGTTTTGCAGGTAGAGCGAGTTGAGAGTAGGAGTAAGAGCGAGAGACAACTGGGTTTAGTTTTCTCAGGAGAAATCAGAGAGAGAGAGAGTGAGTGGGTGGATACATCTGTGTTGGGTGATGAAGATGCATTTGCGTAGATCTGAAAGGGAGAGAGAGGGTTAAATAGAATAAAGATTACAGTTTACCAAAAAGGAAATGGCGAAGTTATCTACGATCATTCAAACTAATCCAAAGAAAGTTTGTTCACATAAAATCTTTTTTCTTTCACAAATTTTTTTGAAAACACTAATCCAATTCCAATCTATAAGAGATTCGAGATTGAGGATTGTTTTTGTCTATTGTTTATGCCTCTAAATTAATTGATTACTAGTAAAAATGTATGCGAAATTAGGTCGAACAATAAATAAATTATTAAATTTATAATTCTTTTTATAACAAAATGTTATGTTATTTGGAGCATAAAACACAAGATATGCCCTAACTATTTGTTTATTAAAAGTATAATTCTTTTGAAAGTATATTTCTTTTACAACTCATTTTGAGAAACCACTAGGGAGATTGAGCGTGACAAGAGGAAGCGTTATTTGCGATTTTACTTTTGGGAGCGGAGACAACAATACATGTACCTTTTTAATTTTCAAAGTATTTCAAGTTTTGACTATTTGAGTTGATGAGATTAACGATAAATGAACAAAGAATCGAGAATGAAATTTTTATAAGGATGATAGAGTTGTAATGTCCTCAAATTTATTCCACGTAAATTTGATTAATAATTAAAATAATAACGGAATGATATTCGATCGGTTTCGTACAAAAATTTACTGAGAAAATATGTTTTAAAGGTGCACACAGTCTGACGCACGGTTTAACCAAATTGTGCACATTCCTACAACTAACAAAATTCATATAATTAAAATTTTAAGTTGCACAAGCGTGCACACAAACTACCTAAATCGTGTTGGAAATCATGCACAGTGTATAAAGTGTTTAAAACAATCCAAAATTAATGTAATAGTGAATGGGAACCTCAAAACACATTTTCTAACCCTAATGAACTCTCTCACAACCCCAAAGTTTTTTTTCTAAACATAAAACTCATTACCCACTATTTCTATGCAAAAACACAAAGACCTGACATGAAGAAGTGTCTTTGACACACTTGGTGATGGAGTTTAAAGCCTTGTGGGTATTGCAAAATCCCACATTGCTTAATTGAGGAATGTGTAAAGTGTTTATTAAAAGAAACACTCTATGAGCTTAATGAATGAAAGAAAATAAGAGCTCTCGCGCACATGTGAACGGGATTTCGGATGGAAAGCGGGCTAAACTGCACCCCTGCGCGCGAGGCCTTGACCCTTTTTACGCATTATTTTTTAATTTTATCTCCATTAATTTACCTGGGCTATTGAATTATTCTACCTTAAATGAAGGAGGCAGGTTTTGACTCCTCAACAGCTAGTTGGACTCTTCAACCATTAACCACGTTTTTCTCCTAAAATCCTGCCAACTAAAGTTACATTTTTCCTCCTAACGTCTACCTTCACAACCTATAAATACCACTCCTTGTTGCCTTCAAAAACACACTTCGCACAACTACATCACACTACAGAAGCTTTCTTTTTTGGGTTCTCTGTTTTCCTATTGCTTCCTGGATCCTCGTAAGAGAAGGTTTGTTTTATCCTGGGGGGAAATAAACCCTTTAGACCAGCGATTCTTCGTGCTCAGGTTCTGTGATTTTGTTTGTTTATTATTATTTTCTAACTCTTGGAACATCCACTTAAGGTAAAAACTCCAATCTTTATAAAGTTTTAGACTTTATAGAATGAGATTATTGATTGTGTAAGTTAAAATGTTATTAGCGAATTGTAAGTAAGTGGTTGATGATGGAGTTGTAGAGAAATAATAGGTTGGTGATTTGTTTGAATGAAGGAGTAGAAAGTTATGATTTTGATGAGGATTATTGAAAAATGAAGATGATTTGGGATGTTATGAAAAAAAGAGTAAAAATGTGTGGGTTGTATGAGGACAACGAAATGGACAAAGAAAGGAGAGAACTTTGTTTTAGTACAAGGAGGATTGGAAAAATTGGATTGTGTGTAATGCACTCAAAATTACCTTAAATTTATCATAAATTAAGTTAATTAATAAATAGCAGAAATGGATCAGTCGAGTTTTGTACTCAAAACGGCGAAAAAAGTACACAATTGGAGGCCAACTGGCCTGATGCACGGTTTGGCGAACTGTTTGGGTGCCTTTGGATCATTTTAAAAGAGAATGATCGAACGGTTTAATGCAATGTTTGACCAAACCATTTAAAAAGTTTTAAATGTGTTAGAAACGAGCTAGAACATCATTTAAACACATAACCCCTATACTAACTCACAAGAAACACTCACGCCTCATTAGAACTACCTCCAAACACCTTTATCATCCTTCCCATCACTTGGAAGCTCCAAAACCACACCAACAGAAGGACATCCCGCTTAGAGAGAGAACCTTACACAACGTAAGCCCTAACTTCTTGTTAGTTTGTGACAATAAAAAATGAAAATATAGAGAAAAAATAAGAATGTTGTTTGCATGGAGCTCTAGGTGTAAGAGTAAGTAAAAGTGTACGAAAAAACGAAATGAATTTTGAGTTGTTAGGAGATTCTTGAGAGATGCCATTGTGAATGATCCATAAAAACAGCTAAAACAAAAAAAAAATAAAGAAAGAGGATATTTCTATAAATAAGCAAAACCCCGAGGGACCTCAATACTAATCTATACTACTAAAGCAAGCAAGAGGAGACTTTAATAAATTGACATTTGGCGTTGTCATTAAAAAACATGCGTAGTACATATTTAATAATTTAATGATAAGTGTTTGAATAAATTATAATTTTAAAAGATAATACTTAGATAATGATAATATATTTTTTTATGTAGCAATTATTAAATTTTAAATATATATACTCCTGATATTTTATAATAAAATTTAAATTTTATTAATAATATTTTTTTTATATATATATATACAGTTATATTATTTTGAATTATTTTTTTAACAAATAATTTTATTCATAAAAAATTTTAAATATCGATTAAGCCCATATAATTATCTTATAATATAAATTAGATAAAGACATTAATTTTCAATAAATAGACCGAAGTATCACTCGGGTTTAAAATTATAAGAAAAATATATAATATTGAGATTAACAAAATTAATACAATTATAATGTATGAAATTCCACTGCATTGTGCGGAGAAAATTACTAGTTTCTACTCTAATCTCTTTACTCAACGGAATCAAATCGAATGTACCCTTTTAGTCGTCACCAAAATTTGTCCTCTACGGCGACGTTTTAGTTGTGCGCCGGCGTTTATCTCTTCACACGTCACTCGCCACATCACTTCCTCACCTCTCTCCCTGTCGGCTCTCGCTCTCTCCCAACGCTCAAAAAAGCAATGTCTCTCTCACTTGTACACTTGAATTTTCAACAATGCCCATCCACTATAGCATTCTCAGCCTCACTCTGTCCGACCTCTCCGTCATTCCGTATCGTTTCCTCAAACCCCTCTCTCTGTACGACACTCGGGCGTGTCGTATGCTGCGTGTCGCCGTCGCAAGTGTCGGCGGTGATAAATGGGAAGCCGGAGGGAAAAGTTTCGGAGCGGAATGAGATTCGGCTTGGTTTGCCCAGTAAAGGTCGGATGGCTTCTGATACTCTTGATTTGCTCAAGGTAAAAACAACAGATTTTGGATTTTTTTTTTCTAATTTTTGTTGTTTTTGTGATTTGGGATTGGAGAATGAGGAAATGAGTATGGAATTTGAGTTTGAATTATTGGTTTTTTTTTCCTGTTGTGAATAAAGAAAAGTGTTTTCGGATTTAATTGCCTTTTTTTTGGTTATTTTCTGTTTGAGTGATGTTTGAGTGTTTGGTTTCTGATTGGTAACTTGTAGTGTTTTTAAAGGGAGAAGAAAGTTTAGTTCTTTTAGTTGAATTGTTCCTTTTTTTTTTTCTGTAATGGAGCTGAATTTGAGAGAATGAAAAATCAGCTTGGAATGCGAGTTTGAAATCTTTAGGAAGAGAAGTAAGTTTGGTACCTTTGGTTTTATTAGTTTCTTTATGGAGTGGATTTACGAAAAGTGTGGGAAATGATATGAAATGTGTGTTTGAATGTTGGGTTTATGATGGTGATTTTAGCGCATAACGAGGCGAAATTAGGAATTGATTCTGTAAAACATATATTAGATTACAATTGCTTTCGAAGCAAAAACAGGATGAAAAGAAATCTGGTCAAGTGGTTGCCTCAATATTGGTGTGGTTGTGGATTTACTCATCCCACTGAATATTGGATGTTTTTTCATTTGATTTCTGTATGTTTGAGTTTTGAACATTTCTTTTGTTTGCTTTTTGTGAAGGATTGTCAATTGTCCGTCAGGCAGGTTAATCCTAGACAGTATGTTGCTGAAATTCCGCAGGTCTCTCTGTCTCTCTCTCTATCTCTCTCACTAGTGTATATGTACATCTATGAATTTAGAATAGTGAAATGATGATGGTATGCTGCCTATTCCTTTATGCTGGGAATAGTTGAATATTGGGTCTGTTTACAATGGGTGTTTTCTCATTTTTTTGGTTGTGCAGCTGTCCAACTTGGAAGTATGGTTTCAGCGCCCCAAAGACATTGTGCGAAAGCTGTTATCAGGAGATTTGGACCTTGGGGTTGTAGGTTTGGATACAGTCAGTGAATATGGGCAGGTAAGAAATTAGAGTGAATAGTTGGGTGGCATTCGTTCTTAGCTTAGGGTTCTTGTGCTTCAGGTTGAATTTTATCTCGTATTTGTTGATTTATTTTGTGCAATTAACATCGTCAATGTTGAAATTCTGGTTTGTGTTGGATGTTTCTGTTGATGTTGCTGCGTTGTACATTTAGTGTCTCCCTCTTGGTCCTCAGCTCCGTTGCTGCTGCTTGGTTGATTTTAAGAATCACCTGTCTTTGATAGTAGAGAACAATTTGATATGCACCAAGTATTTAATTTAAATTTGATTGTTTTGACAAGTTTGGAGTTTGATGCTTTATGTATCTAGCACAATGGGTTCTTCAGCTTCTATTTATACAATGCATTTTGAGAGGCTCTACCAATTTTCACAGAATGTTGCTGGTTGCTATTTTGATTGAGTTGTAATGAATAAGCTGTTAATTCTTAGTGACACTGTCATCTATATAGTTAACTAACAGAGCTATTTTATATCATTGTTTTTGTGCTTTCAACTTTTGTTTTTTAAAAAAGGAACTTTTATTGCATTCCCAAAAGGTTTGTTAATAGGATATTAATTGTATCTATCCAATTTAGTAATAGCACATATACACTGGATCAAACTCAGTCGTAGTGTTTCTCCTTGTTTTATACTTTTAGCATAAAGTTCTGCTTTCTGAGTATTTGGACTGCTAAATAAAACCTCATATGACTCTAATTGACCAATAACACAAGTTAAACTATTCCTCAGGGGAATGAAGATTTGATAATTGTTCATGATGCTCTTGACTATGGAGATTGCCGATTGTCCCTTGCCGTAAGTCTCTAATTGTTTATGCTTTAATGACATTGTTGCAGCTTTGAATTAAGCATGACATTAGTCTTGTTTCCCTGGCCTGTTTTGTTAAGGATACTCTTTTTTTGTTTTGTTTCAGATACCTAAATATGGTATTTTTGAAAATATCAATTCTCTCAAAGATTTAGCCCAAATGCCACAATGGACAGCCGAGAAACCTCTGCGAGTGGCTACTGGCTTCACTTATGTATGATATGTAATTAAGTTCATTCTCCATCTTGTTGTATTTCTTGCAGGAGACCTCTCTTAGCTAATGGATATGATGTTCCATTATAACCTGTTTCTATGTCATCTCTTTGCTCAGCTTGGTCCAAAGTTTATGGAAGAAAATGGACTAAAGCATGTGACGTTTTCAACTGCAGACGGGGCTCTAGAAGCAGCTCCGGCGGTAAGAGCTATTATTTTCTTGATGCTAAGTAAATTGTATTCCAGTGTTATTTAGAAGAGCCAAAATGTTTCTGGTGTTCAAATACTTTTCCAATCATCATTCTCAGTTCATGATCTGAGAACGATTGTGAATACGAAGTAGTATCTGCCTTTGCTAGTTAAATTTAACTACTTATTACTTTTAATTAGTGTTTTCCCCATCAAGTTACTAGTTTTGGTTATGATGCTTGGTTTTAAAAATCCCATTTTTCACAAATAAAAAAAAAAAAACTCCTTGGGCGTTTTGTTTGTATTGTTAACCTGTAACCCGTTTTTCTGTTTTTCATTGTTATCTCTTGTTTTTTTTTCTCTTTGTTGTGAGTTTTTAGAGAAAGATGCATGTTCTTTTTTGTCCTTTGTGAAGTAAGGTAAAATAAAATATCATGTTTGCCATTCTCAAAAAAAACTATAACTAAAAAGAAATATAAGTGTGGGGTATTAATTTCATATCTTTAGAATATTTCTAAAATTGTACAATGTGCTGTATTGCTATTGAATAGTCACTAAACAAGTTTATTGTGTATGTTATATCTTCCAATATGCTGTATGCTGTACCTTGTGAAACAAACCCTTCTTCTCCATTTCAGCTACAAGTAGTTCAGTATTTACTACATCTTGTTTTTTGTATTTGATTTTTATTCGCATAATCCTCAGTTCAGGCTTTTGTTTTCCTGTGATTCAGTTGGTTGGGTGATTATGAAAGTTAAACAAAACATACGATAATTACTCTGTCTTAGGATTTTTCAGAATTTTCTCAGTTGAACAAGGATGCTGAGGCAATTTTTTTTGTTGTAACTTCAGATGGGTATAGCTGATGCTATTTTGGACCTTGTTAGTAGTGGAACGACATTGAGGGAGAATAACTTGAAAGAAATTGAAGGCGGGGTTGTGTTGGAAAGTCAGGTAAGTTGGTCGAACTTTCCTCTAGTAGTTGGATGTTACACTTTTACATATATCGTCTAACCTGAAATTTCTGTCTATTTTCCAGGCTATTCTGGTGGCAAGTAGGAAATCATTGATCCAGAGGAAAGGTGTTCTGGACACAACACATGAAATTCTTGAAAGGTTGGAAGCACATCTGAGGGCAGTTGGTCAGTTCACAGTAAGAATATGACAAAATGAGCTATATATCTTCTTCCATTGTGTCGTTCTTTTTCATTTTCTGTCCATTTTATCTTCTAACGCTTTAGAGTTCAGGTAACTGCAAACATGAGAGGAAGCAGTGCAGAGGAAGTGGCTGAGCGTGTTTTAAGTCAGCCATCTTTGTCAGGGTTGCAGGTAAGATTGACATGAAGTGGAATTTTTTCTCCAAAATCTTTCGTCTAGGTTGGTTATATACTACATTTGTAATGTTTGATATTCATGGAATGACTATTAATTAAAATTTAAGAATTTCTTCTTCCACTCCCATATTACTGCATGCATCAAGGTTCGGGCAGTTTTCTGAATAAACTCGTGATAGCCACCAAAGCCTCTACAATGGGGACGAAAGATTCACAATACAAGTTCCTTCTGGCTGTCTTAATATGTTAACCACTTGCCTAGTTAGATATCTCTTAACCTTTCTAAAAATATTATTATTTATGTTCATACAGGGACCAACTGTCAGTCCAGTTTTCTGTAAACGGGATGGGAAGGTAAAACCCGATTACTATGCCATTGTCATATGCGTTCCTAAAAAGGCGCTGTACAAGTCTGTGCAACAACTGCGAGCGGTGAGTCATCTTCTGGTTTAGCAGTGATTTACATAATCTGATTTCATGTTAACTTTCATTTCGGTGATTTTAATTATAGCTATGGCTTCATTATTTATTTGTTGCCATGGGTAAGTTGGGATCAAATATATTTTTTATGTTCCTTTAGCAGTTGTACTTGGCATTTTGAATGGTTTGACATCAACTTATCTACAACAGCCTTATTTTTCAATATAACTCTTTTCACTTCAAAAAAAGCTCTGTAGGAAATCAATTGAGCTTCCTTCAAATAGAGAACGAAAGTTCAAACCAACATAAGCCTGGAGTCTGTTATTATCATTTAGCAAGTGCTTTTGTAGTAAAAGCACTGATCAGCTGGTCAGACTAAGTATACAATGGACATTGCAGGTGGAAATCATACTAAAAATGTTTTGAGCACCTTAATATGTCGAAAGAAAATTGCAAAATCTTAAGTTTACATGAACTATAGATCTTCAATATTTGAACGAATAGAATTGTTGATATAGTATTTTGGGCTGTACTATTTCTTCATTCTTCAACATTTCATTCTAGACAATTTGAGATAACTCTGCAGTTGTCTCTGAATTTTTGTTGCACAAAACGCTCAACGGTTATACATGTTCCAATGCCGTATTTTATTAATCCTCACTCATCATTGTTTAGCGAAGAGCTAAAGTATATTGCTGTTTGATTTCAGATTGGAGGCAGCGGAGTTTTGGTTTCTCCTTTAACCTACATTTTTGACGAGGAGACTCCTAGATGGCGTGAACTTCTTTCAAAGCTCGGACTCTAATTCTCCACAATGAGTGCCGCCGTTGCTTTTGATTCATGTTGTGTTGCTTCATGCTACAGCTGAAGTTCACTGTGGTAAGAGCCTAGGCACGTTTATGAACTGGTCAGAACGAATCGCAGCTGGTGTGGAGCAGTTGAGGAAATTTTGTGCTTATATTGGATTATTGGTGTTTTAGTTAAAGGTAGTTGGCAGAAAATGGTAAGATTATGGTGTAAAATAGAACACTCTTGTTTTGATGAATAGCCCTGAAGGGGGAGGGTGCTGTTATATTTGTATCTTGGAATAGGGCTTTGAGGGAAGGTGCATCTTGAAGGGATTTCCGACGAAAGCCACACTTATAAGAAGTAACTTTCTTCCATTTTCTTTGTTTGAAATAACAAATGTGGCCATGAGGTTGTTCTTATGTGCAGGCTGTGTTGTATGATTGATTTTCATCATATTAACTCAAGAAACCTCAAGTGTTGATTTCTTGTCGTGTCAGTAGGAGCAGTGACATGGTCCTGGATTACTCATCATAACTCTGGGGACTTTTACGATGGGTCCTCAAAGAGGGATTCAATAAGGCGGTTAACTACTCCCATCGAATACGGAGAAAATAAATTTGAACTTTTAAGTTTATAAACAAATCAAAGTTCTTGATTTATTTTTATTGTATTTAACGACCCGATACATCTCTTCATTAGGGGATCCGTTTTTTTCTACTTGATGTTTCTTGCGTTCTATTTTGCCGCATACCTAGGAATAGAGGTGCAAACTGGTTCTGAACGGTTCCATGAACAATGAAACTAAAATTGGATCTAACCAGTTTGAGGGGTTCGGTTTCAATGATTCCGGTTCTGATTCGAATTTGATTTTCTTTTAAAATTAATCGAACTGTCGGTTCAAACAATCAAACATGATCGATTACGACAATTATGATTCTAAAATCAACGGTTTAAAACTGAGGATTCTTATAAATGTTGGTAACAACTAGTGTGATTTCGTCTCACTACACATGCATTCAGATAACTTTCCACGTCATTCTACATGTAGCTTTCCTTCAGGTTTTAGTCAACTCCCATCTTTCAATTATTCTCTTCACATTTGCTCCTTATTTAGTAATTTTTTATATTTTGTTTATTTCTAACAATTTAATCATTTGATTTTAGGTTTCAGATTCCACGTTCAATTTTTAGTTTAAAAACATTTAAAATTTGTTCGCTCCAATCAGTTATGCACAAAAAAAACACACTTTATCGAAACTCGATTCATTTAATTTCATATCGTGTTAATTTGATGTGTCAGTGGGGAGTAGTTTCTCCACCATGTCAACTGAGTTTCTCTTCAGTTTCCTCGTCATCATCATGCCCTAACCATCTGGTTTCTGTGAACTTTCGTAAGAGAGGCTTCTCAGAAATTATTTAAAAGAAACAAAGTAATAACTAAGACAGCAGCAAACAACGTAAGCAGAATAACGTCAACAAGTGAGTCTTGACTTGAGATCCAAGCCACTTAGTCAAAACAGAGATCTCATTTAAAGCGAACGAATCAACAAATATATATATTTTTAATTGTATTTTATGTATTTCCTGGAAAAAGACGAGGTCGGCGCCACCAAGACTTTGTCGCTTTTGATGGCTTTCTCATTTTTTCAACCCTAATTTCAAACAAATATATTTATAATATTATTATTAATCTCACTTATGTGTATTGTTTTTGGTATTTTAATCGAATCCAATTGGTTATTGGTTTTGTTCGATTTTATTATTTGA
>CANYCX010949711.1:0-24728 GCA_948193385.1 Breynia disticha f. nivosa | reverse complement strand
GTTTTTTGAGAAAATATATATGATTTTGAAAAAATATAAAAATATAATATTATAAAAACATAAGCTTTTATTAAAAATACTATATTATTTAATAAAAAATATTATTTATTTAATTTTATTTTTATTTGTTATATCAAGTTTATAAACTAATATATTTTCAATTTTTCAAAAATTAAAATTATTATTATAATTTAAAAAAATATAAATTAAATTTATTAAAAAAATAATTATAATAAATATATAAATTAAAGTTTAAATGAAAAGAGATATTAATAAAGAAAATAAGGGCAAAAGTGTCATTTCATACTAGGGAAGAAAAATTTTACCTCTATCCCAAAAAATTTTCTTCTTTATATGGAGGCACTTACTTCCCTCGCAAAACTTGAACTTCCTTAGTTAGTGGCAACCAAATAAGACTAAGGAACTTCCTCTACCTCGCTTCCCCCATACCAAACATGGCCTAAATATTATCTTGTAGCAAGACAACATGGGATGACAATTGAACCCGATATCCAAGAGGAATCTGATCCCTATCCCTTTTTGACCGAGAAATGCCGGTTTGACCGAATACGAGAATGGAGATTTCCGATTGAAAAATTCGGAGACAGTGACGGGGATTGTACCTCTCCATTCCCGTGGGTCTTCAGTGGGTTCTCCGACGGGAATACCCGCACCAATCCCTGATATTAATATATTTAGTACATATATTATGTATATATATAAGTGTGTTATTATTATATCTATAATACATATAATTATTTTTTTAATATTAGGTATTCCCGCAGAAAATTCCAATAGTGAACGATAACTCTAATACTTGAGGGCCTTTGGAGGTCCTATCACTGTTGTCATCTCTAACGTCAACAAATATAGAACGACAATCAATAAATGGAAGCGGTCAACGATTATAAACAAGTATCATTTTGAAGAGGTTTACAATGGTCGTAAATGAATTGAATTCGTTTAACTTGCTTATGTTGTGTAATAAGCAAGTTGATTTTGTGTTGGTCTAGTCGAAAATTTCTACGACTAATTGCACCATTTTGTTACATTTTCACAAATTTAAGATCATCCTTTATTTAAGCTAAGCATTGTATCATCGTTAAATCAACCGGAACATCTGGGAACCGCAATAGTTATTAGTCCGACTGAGAAAGAAAAATGTTTGGTTTAGCTGAACAAGAAATCAATTGGACTCATTCGAATTCAGATACCACTCCTTGATTCAACTGTTTAACTCTCTCAGAATTTTCAAATAACTCAGGAAAGTAGTTGAAAAAAGTTTTCCACTGAAGCTTTCACTTTAAATATTCGTCCAATAGAAGATAAATTGATGTTTTTCACGACGAAGAAGTGTTGTTTTGTTTCCCATGGATCATTATGTCACAGAAAAAAAAGGGAGGAGGAAGAGAAGAAAGGAGAGAAATAGTGGCGTGTATGAATATGATCCCACATCGCAGGATAACAAATGAAGGGCTCTCCGCGGTCCGTATAAATTGGATGGGAAAAGACGTGATCAACCATGATCCTTCAGGCAGTTAACGGGATATGATGAGTGGTCAGTTCTCGCTATTAAATGCGGGATGGGTGTCCGACTTACGCCTGGTTACGACAAACCGGGCACTCCCCTTTTACCAATCTGATCCCTACTTGAAGGCATCATTCATTTAATCAGTAAAATGCTTTCGTTTATAACTGCAGTTCATTTGCTTTGATATGTGATCTCTTAACCAAATCAACTACACAATCTATATTTAAGTTTGATGCTTCTGCATTTTAAGTTCTAAAATGACAATAATCTACCTGTCCTACAGCAACAAAATAATCGACTCAGTTCAATAGCAAGTTCGCTGTGTTCAAATATGAAATAATTTCAATCCACAAAATCTTTATATGTAGTTCTTGTCTAATCTAGCTCTAAAAAAATCTATATTTCTATCATCCTTCAGCGATCTAATACATACTGAACCACTTATGTGGATATATATGCAATCAAATGGAAAAATAGAAAAAATTATATACAATATATTTCAGAAGAGAAGTATACTCTAACGAGATTCTAGAAAAATGGTCGTGGGGCGAAATGTAAGCCATCTATAACATCCAACATGTTAGTCGTACGTTCAGGTGTGGTTTTTCTAGCACTGGAAGCTCTTACCGGAGAGTTTCCGACACTCCTGCTTAGTGCCCAAACTTTCCCAGTTTTCCTTGCTGTGGCAAATTCCTGGCTCTTGCTTAATCCTGGAACCAGCCTCCGCCGCGTCACTTGGTTTAACAAGTTCTTTTCTTCTTCAGAGAGTTTGATGGTGTAAGGTTTGCCGTCGCTTTTCAGGGATGTGAATCGCTGCATCTTCGAGTGAAATTCTAGCCCTTTACTGGTTCGAGATCGAAAAGGCATAGTCTTTAGATTATGCTCTCTATTTCTCACTAAGCTTATCAAACGATTAAGCCATATAACCAACTCAAGAATGTGGGCTTCAGTCTTCTTCTTGTCAGCATGATAGAGTGTTTGGAGACGGACGACATTAACATTTGTAGCCATCACGTTCTTTCCAAAATCGTTTCTGTCAGGAATAACAAATACTATCAGAGTTCATCCCATTCTTAAGAAATTTCATGGACATGACTGACGCGAGAAATATATTGGAAACAGCGCTAGAAGAAGCTTTGACTGACCCGTTGTTCGCCCATTCTCCGACCCATCCGAAACCTTGATGTGCCCTGCTTCCAATTATAAAGGAAGAGAGAAATAAATGGCAGTAACAAATATGTGGTAAAACTTTGAGGAAGAAAAGGATGGGAAACAAAATTAAAAAGAGAAAGGCCTACTTGGTTGTGTTGGTGGACATTGGAACAAGCCAATGAAGAGTCTTCTCCATTTCATCTTTCACTTGAGGTATTGTCAACTGAAGAGAAATTGCAAGAAGCAAAAAATGAGAATAAAGGAACCATTGTACATTAAATATCTGGTTGTATAGCAATGTCTATGCATCATACCTCTTCCTTCTCGTCAATCATATGCATTCGGGAGCGTAGAGCTACTTTAACACTAATCGGCAATCCATGATATAAAGCATCCCTCGTATTAGGAGGTAAACAGGTCGGTCGAGATGCCTATGAAATATGACCAATCAGCTAGTATATCACAACATATATTTAAGTAAATGAAAACTTATACTCACAATATTATCCATCTGATTAATCATGTTAGCATAGTGCAATGCAAGACCAGCAGGGCCTAGCCTTTCGCTTGCAGAATTCCCGGTGAGTTCCTTGCCAGGTGGCATAACACCTACAGATCAGAGTAAAAAGAATTTGTAGTGGCTAACCATTTAACATGGATCTTTGGAAGTAACAGCCAAATCATTTGAATACACACAACACCAAAACGCACAATCAACTAATCTCGTACCATTATTTCCAAAAGCTTCCAAGATCGCTTGATGCAAATAGGTGACAATATCAACAAGCTTCTCCGTGATCTGCAGAGAAAAAGGTAAAGATAGCAAATGACGTAATTGCTCACAACAGCAAACAGCAATTTGCATTCTCTGTAGAAAACAATGCCTACAATTAACTGCAGTATTTCACACTAAGTTATCAATCATTTAATCAACACTGGAGTTACTGAATAGATGTTAGCTTCACTCAGAGCTAATACTGAAAGAAAATTCTTCATGGCATGCAAAGGTAATAAAATGACCAAAGAAAAAATTGTAATTTCAAATCCAAAACAACGTCGCTCATTCTCTTACCTCCTCCAAGTTTTTTGACCAAAGAGATTTCTTTTTCAAGCTCCTTACAATCTTTCTTTGCTCTTTTAGATCACTATGTAAAATTGTGAGACTCTCCCCTACAATTATACAAAGAAAAACAGGTCATTAAAAGCTTACTGGCTTCCGTGCATTCTACAGGTATCAAATAATGGAAAAGGCAAAATCCTCTAGAAGAAATCCACAAGGTTCATCCGGAAATTATGGTTTATCCAAAAAAGATGAAGTGAACTATTTAATCTTGTGAAGTAAATTAGAAAGATTTGCCAAACCTTTCTGAGGGAGATGTAAGGACTGCAATTCTTCAATTTTTCGCTGATAATCCTGTTCAAATCTGTCCAGAGCATGGAATTCATGATACAGTTCCTGCACAGGAGGAGAAAGATTCATAACATGGTGCATAACCAACATCCTTGGGTTGATGACTAAATATATCCAAGTAGCTGCATCCCATAAAGGTAAAACACCGACAACAATCACCAAGATATGGACGATTAACATTGGAACTTACGGAAGTATGTTGTGCCAAAGTAGTTAAATGTTGCATTGTTGTTTCTGCCTCTGCTCTAGGTTGTTTATCACTTGGATATTCTTCATCCAATCTGACTTATCGCAATCGTACAAACAAAAATTCCATTGTTAGAAAAAAAGACCAATAACCAAGGAACTTTACAGCATAAAACTATATACCTTACTTTTCAAAAAATCGACCTAGCTGATGCCACTGGGGGTCTTTACATAAATTTCCAAATCGAATCACTTCTTTTGAGAAAACATCCAGTTCCTCTCTATGGATAGGAAAAGTTCGGAAAAAAAAGCACAGAGATTATAAACATCAAAGACAAGTCAATTCATAAAATAATGAGATAATTCTGTAATGAGCAACAACCTTTTGTCAGCAGCAGCAATAATTAGCAGCTCTTTCATATCTGTTGAAACAAGCGATCGCACCCCTTCAGAATGCAGCACTTCTTTCTTCAAGAACTGAACATTTTCTTCAGAGAGTGATTGAAACAAACTTGCACCTTTGGTTATAGTATTAGCTACCTCAAACGCCAATATGGATATTTTATTCCCTCTAGATGCCACGCCAGTGATAAACCCACTATCATTCAAATTAGTCATACTACTTCCAAGAGTGTCAATAACATCTATTGCTTTCCCCAGGCCTACCGCACCGGCTTTTCCCAAGAAAGAACCTTTGTCTTTAACCTATACAACCCAAAGAACAATTAGTTGGGAAAAATCCAATTCTATTATGCCAATGTGAGACTTGATCATGAAAACATAAATTGATCCACCTATTTGGAAACTTAATGCATCGCTACTTCGACGCAGAAATTCATCCGTTTTCTTGAGAATGTTCAATAATTTGAAGGCCTAAACTAGAAATCACGCCGGCATAGTGATACTCATAACCAGATAATTTCCCCAATTGAAACTTCAGCTACAGAATCACAATAATTAAATGGCACTAATTCTACCATGCACATCCATTAGAAAACATCCTTCAGCACAAATGGAATTCTGCAAATTCTAACTAAATTGATTCAAGCTTCCCGTTTTTTAGCAGAACTAATCCTTCGATGATTCAACAACTCAAATGACTTCACACCACCAATGAAAAGCTAAGTCTATCCAATACAAATCACACCAATCATCAAGTTCACATTTTTCCTTCATCATCAACACTTTATCTTCACACAGTTAAAATTCACGACGTATTCCAAACTCCAATATCAACCAACATAATCAAACCACAAATTAATTCAATTTCAAAAAAAAAGGAAAAAAAAAACTTACCTTTGTAGTCCCAGAGCGAACAGGCGTTGACGGTGTAAGTTCTCCAGAAAAAGTCAACAACTCACCAGAATAATACCTCTCCTTAGACGTCGTCGTTTTACTAAACTCACCCGCATTTTCTGGCGACGAGTCATTACTATTTTCCTTCTTCTTTCCTATACTTTTCACGGACTTCAAATTCCCAGAAAAACCTGAACTATTATTCCTACTACTAATGCTAGTAGTATTATTATTGGTAACATTTTTTTCTCCATTACCAACTTTTGCATTTCTCTTCTCTGTTCCTCCTGAACAAACTCCTCCCATCTTGTAACACTTTAAAACTTTGCAAAGAGAATTTTTAAACTTAGTATTCCTTTTTAAGGAGGATGAAGTTAGTTGATGGTGTGGGGAATGGATTATTGATGATGAATCGAGGTATGAAAATGGAAACTAAAAAGAAACGCGTTGCGTTTTAGACTATAGGAAGAGCAATGGAAATCCCATGGCGGTAGAATGTTGACTCCATTATAGAGACGACAAATGGTATGGATACTTGTTTGATTATTATAAACAAAATCCTTTTACATTCTTGGCTTTTTTCGATTTATTTTTTGGTCCTTCTCTTTTGAAGTATTTTTCTTTTAGGTCCACAGATTTAAGGATTGGCTGTTTTGGTTCTTCGTCTCAATTTTGTGGGAGATTTTTCTTTTATTTTGTTGAAAATGATGACTCAAAACATTCATTGTGAGCAAGTTCATGTGCATAAATTGACATAAAAATAAACGTTATGATATAAAATACTTTTTCACATATGTTAATAGGCATTCCAAACTTAAAATCATTTGTATATCAGTACTATATCTGAATTTGATTATACCATTAATTTTTGAGTATAGTGTCTACAAATTTATGATAAAACTTACTTCATTCGTCCCATAATAGATGTCGTTTATGATTTTGCACGCAAATTTAAATATATTTAATATGTCTTAAGTTTGTGTTCAATTGACTATTATACCCTTTAACTTTGACAAATAATAAAAACAATTAAATTAAATTTGTATTGAAATATAAAATTAATAAGTGTAATTTTGGAAAAAAAAATATTAAATACTGTATTAGTAATACAAAACGACATATAATATGAAAAAATATAATTTTTCTAAAACGTCAATAACTGTGAGACGGAGGGAGTATATTATTGTCAACGTCTTTCCCATAGTTGATTATCATTTCAAATGAAAAACCTACCACCACTTCTTAAGAATTACGATACACAACTTCAGACTATTCTATTTAAATTTACAACACAAGCAACACCAATTTTCATTATTAAATTATTCGGAACTAATGAAAATAGAAGAAATCATTTCAATAATAAATGACACCATAAAAAATTTATAAGTCAATAATTTGAGATGCTCAAATTTGAGAGTGGCACGTTTTGTAAAACATAGTAACTAGTCCTATTTAGTAAGGGAATTTGAGGTGAAGGAACAGAAACAAATAGTTTTAAACTCAATAGACTGAAAAGAAAAATCGTAAAAGACAGAGGGTGACAGTGAAATTGGCCCTTTATTTATTTATTTATTTATTTATTTTTCTCTCTTTATTACATGTACACATCCGGATGGAAGCAACTTAACGCCTGCCATTGTGTGTTTGGTGGTCGATCTTTCTGACTTCACTCTCTTATTGCTGCAATTTTTGTTACAATTTACGACTCGCTTGGTTAGAGGTAAGTGATGAAAAGAAGTCGTATTTTTTAGAAGTGTATAAAATTATTCTGCTCGATTGTATTTTTGTATTCATATTTTTGAGAAGTTTAACTCTTTACTTGTCTTATTCAAAAGAAGTTGCTTATCTAACAAAAATTATGTAAGTTGAAATTCTCTATGGAATTTGAACGAATTTTACGAATTTATCTCATAAAATATTTAATTAGTTATTGATAAGGATAATTATATAAATATTAATATTAATTTTTAAAAAAATCAATAAATATTATCGATAAATATAATTTGAATCAAATGATATCTATTCTTGCTTTTTTAAAAATTTTTTTATTGACTCCCTTATTTTCTGAAAAGTTAATTCCTAGAGAAATTAACTGCTTAGGAAGTCTACAAATTCGAACCAAATGAGGCTTTAGTTGCTTTTTTGGTGAATTAGAACGATTTATTTTTTAGTGAAAGTATATAAATTACATAAAATTAAAATTATCTATATTACTAAAGCAATAATAGGTGGTTAAAATTACGACGCATGACTTTTTAATAAACTGATATGTGGCAAGAATTAAACAAAATAATTGAATGAAAATTATTTAATATTACCCTCATACAATTTCATTGTTATAAGAATCGTGTACAATTTCAATTTTTTTCAGATAAAAATAACAAATCAAACTTTATAAGGTAAAAGTTAAAAATAACTTCAAACTTCAATAGCCTTAATTATAAAATCCTTTCGTATTGCGCAGGTATAAGTACTAATTTTGTACTAAACAGATCAACGTCCTTGTTTGGTTTCAAAGTCATTTTACTAATCTTAAACACGACATCGACACAGACACATATAGAACTAAACAAACAAGGAATTTACTTAGAAGGATATTCCGTATTAGACTGCTGCACTGACCAATTCTTGCATATGAAAGGAATGTAGACTTGGGAATAATCTTTTACATAATGATATTTTTTGCAATTATAAATATATTTTTTTTAAAAATTGTATTATCATAAAATAATACTCCAAGTTTGAGAAGATTTTTCTTCTTCTTTTGGCTTATTTAAACTAGAAGACAAGTTAGAAACAAACTATGTTAGCTTCCCACATGGATTTTTAATTGACTACACTGACTATCAATTGGTGGCGAAACTTAATCAGTCGGCAACGTTGAGTTGGTTCCATTAGCTTAATTGCTTGGGATGGAGGTTAGCCACCAACACTTCTGCTTACTTTTCTTAGATTGATGAAACTGTACAAGACAAATACTCTCTCTGTCTCATGTTAATGAGCGATTTTGACAAGTTACGAGAATTAAGAAACTGTCGGTTAATGAATTATTTTAATTAATTAATAAGTGTTTGGATGCACTGAAATTAATTTAACGAATTAGTTGATGAAAGATTAGGTTGAGAAATATGATTGAGAAATGTCTGAGTTTTTCCTCCTGTCGAACTTAGCTTTCCAAGGGAGCACGGAGGATGAAATTATTGGGCAACAATTTACAGGTAGTTGTGGGGAAGGGAATGGGGGGTCCCATGTGAACAGGCAGTCATTTTCTCTGACCAAGTCGCCGGAGTAAAGTCCACGGTATTCTCCATTCTTCCCGACGATCTTGATGCTATCAGTGTCACCACGTTGCTCAGTCACATTTCGGTACATGTACTCCTTACACGATCATAATCTGGCCTAACCCATCCGAAAGTTCAACTCAATACCAAGCCCATAAAACACAGTCGAGGGTAGCAGGATGACTGCCTCACTCATCTATCAAAACTAGGCAATTGCAATTGATCTTTTCTAAAACTCTTCATTCTTTGTGATCTCTTTTTTTTCAGGAATTAACTAAAAATATGTTATTTTATGTGTTGAAAGGTACAATGGTCAGTTGGTCGGGTTCAAATTGAAAATCTCTAAACCAGTAAACCTAAACCTGATCACTGTATATTGTTGAGTTAGCATTTTTTCAAATTGTAACAACTCGATTTGTTGATCACTAATTTTACTTTTTTTATGACATTTTTGTGCAAAATAGACTTTTTGTATATTTAAACTTAATATAAACTTTATATATGAACTTAAATATTTATATGTATAAATTTATATATATTTTTATAAATTTATATTTAATATAAAATTCTAACTTGATATATAAAAATTGTTACTTAATATAAACAAATTTTTTAAATTATAACTAATTTATAAATAAATGTTAAAATCGATGTATATATCAAATCGATTTGATTTGGTCTAATGTGAGGTGGACAGGTGGTTGTTATAAATTGTTGATTAATTATAGAAGAGGAATTAACAATGTTGCTAAATGTGATTAGGGAATATTAAAACATGTTAATCAAAGATCATTACATAATATCAATTGAAGCCGGCAAGTGTTAACATCAAACGGCCGGCTTTTTTTATTTTTTGCAACTAAGTACCTTAATTAATTTAAAAATATATTTGTTGACCCCTTTCTTATATTATATTTATATGGTATATAAATATATATTTATGCATTGTATTTATATTATTCATCTTTTGTCATTCTAATTTTTTGTTTTAATACAGTTTGAAGTAAATTCATTTGGAGAATATTCTAAAATTCTGTTGTTAAGGTAAATAAAATATAAATGCTATATTTTAAATTGGGGTCAAATAAAATAAGGTATAATAATTTGTCGTTCATGTTTTATATGTATATATTTTTTTTAATCTTTTTTTTCAAATAATTGTAGTGGTCTCTGAATTTTTCATAAATCAATTCAAGTTAAGGTTTCTGTTAATTTTGCTAAAGTTTTAAATAAGAGATGACATATCAATAAAATTAATAAAAATCTTAATTTAAATTAATTTACAATAAAAGAAGAACCAATATAATTATTTGAAAAATTACAAAAATCAAATACATATAACATAAATACGATAAAATATTTTACCCGTAAAATTATCATATCGTAAAAGAAGTAAATTGAATCAAAATAATTATGAAAAAAGTGGTAAAATTAAAATAAATTCACAAGACAAATAATTTCAATGTAAATAATTAAAAATCTCATACTTAGTACTTAACAAATAACCAATCAAATTCCTTTAATCAAAACTCATTCTCATCAACCAACTCACTAGTAATCACTAAATATTAATTCATACATAAACACATCCTGGAAATGGCTGGAAACTATAGGTTTGTAATGGACCGAAACGACATTGTTAAGTTATTAACTACCACTGTGAGTAGTTTCATTCAAGATCGATTGATCAATAAAGAACAAAGGAATTTGCACAAAGAACAATGTGCAGAGAGGTTAGCTGCAGAAGATGGCAATGGTGAAACGGACGTAGAGGTTCGATATTCTGATCAAGCAGTGTTAGCCAATTTGGATTGGGGTATTGATGCTCTTGAAGAAGCTATTAATACATGTAATCTGGAAACTAAGATGGCACGACTTGGTTATGCTGAAAAGATGTTGCAGGTTTGTGCGATGTTGGATTCTGAGCTTACAACAGCTGGCGTTCCTAACTTTTATTTGTCTGCTTGGGCACATCTTAACTTGTCATACTTATGGAAGTTACGTGGTGAAGTTTATGATTCTGTTCTTCATATTCTTGAGATGTTTGTTATCGATCCGTTTTTCTCAAGGGTTGATTTTGCTCCAGAACTCTGGAAAAATCTGTTTCTTCCACATATGGGTTCGATCGTTGGGTGGTATTCTGAAGCTAGGCATAAACTTATGATGGAAGTGATTCCTGATTGTTCTGATCTGTCATTCACGGCCGATTTGGATCAGTTTTTCAAAGAATCGTTGGTTATTTCAATGAGGCCAGATCAAGTTGAGAAACTGAAACAATTGGAGCAGGTTTATGGAGATTCTTTGGATGAGAATACACGGCTTTTTGCTAAATATTATAAGGATTGCATGAGCTCTGATTCAAGTTCAACCAAGAAACTGATACCAATGTTACCAATAGCTGAGCCACCTATGACTCCACTTCATGAAGTTCATCAATCAATTCCTGATTATGTGAAGTTTGGTCCTATTTTGCCAAGGAATGCTGGTTTTTCTCCTGTTCTTCGTTCTAAGCACAAGACGAGAGAACCATGGAGGTACGATTACGAGCAGGATGATGCTTATTTAGCTTCTAAAAGAAAGAGCAAGAAATCGACATCTATATTGCCATCTAAAGATAAAAGCAACATAGATTCTTCAACCATCTTTTCTCCTTCAGATTCCCCCAAGGCTTCTTCTCCGAAGACTTCTTGCTCTAATCCTGATACTCCTAAGAATCGAAAAACGCCAGTGTTGAGACTTTTATCTAATCGTGCAATGGTTTCTACCACTTCCAACTCGTTGCCTGCTTCCCCCTCTATGATCAATGATTCAAACATTAGCTCGTCGGATTCAGATGGTGAAATCACAGTATGTATTTCATGTTACTTATATTTGAAACTGCCATTAATACTATCTTGAAAACTCTCCACTAATTGCCGCCATTAAATTTACCATCAGGAGCAAACTGACAACGGGAGGCATAATCACAGGAGCAGGAGTTTTGACAACATGAACAACCAAGTATTGGATAATTGGTATGGAAAGAGCAGTATTTGCAGTAGGGTATGTGTTATCGTAAGCTGAATTAAAGCTGTTTTTTTTTACAGTTCAGTTATTGGAAGTGATGACGGTAACCAGAGCTACATTTCACTTCCAGTGTCAGAAATGTCATCTTCTTCAAGGCCACCAAAAGATTTTGTTTGCCCGATCACAAGCCAGTTATTTAATGATCCTGTCACACTTGAAACTGGCCAGACTTATGAAAGAAAAGCAATTCAAGAATGGTTAGAAAGAGGAAACAAAACATGTCCTATAACTAGACAAATATTATTTACAACAAGTCTTCCCAAAACTAATTATGTCTTGAAGAGACTTATAACATCTTGGATGGAGCAGCATCCTGATCTTGCTCAGGAATTTTCGTACTCGGAAACACCGAAGAATTCTTTCAGCTCTTCATCTGCAGAAGATAGATTTTCACCAGTCTCCACTCTATCTGAAAATGATTTCTCCAGTCGAATAAACATGGAAAGTCATATGAATAAGAAAAAGTCAAGATTTGCAAGAGCAACAGTTTCAACTTCACCTACAAGTGTTATTTCTCAAGCCATTATCGAAACAATCATCAACAGATTGAAGCCTTATGTTTTGAGCCTCTGCACGTCAGATGACTTGCATGAATGTGAAGAAGCTATATTGGAAATTGCAAAACTATGGAAGGAATCTATTGGTGATTCTCGGATCCACTCATATTTAACCACACCAACAGCTATAAACGGATTCATTGAAATGTTACTGGCCTCTCTAAATAGGGAAGTTCTCAAGGCATCCATTCATATCCTTTCGGAGCTTATGTGTGCCGATGAAAGTGTTGCCGAGATTCTAACCAGTGTGGATTCTGATTTTGATTGTCTGGCCGCCTTGTTGAAAAATGGATTAGCTGAGGCTGCCATTCTTGTTTATCAGTTAAGACCAACACATGCTCAACTTTCAGTTCATGACTTCATACCCTCTCTTCTGCAAATAATCCAACATAAAATTGAAGATTCGAATGAACTTCAGTTAATAATGGATCCTAAAGTTGCTGCTATGGCATTGCTTGAGAAGATACTTACTGAAGGCGATGAAAATAGCCGCTGCATTGGTGCTTTTACTGTGATTTCTGCCAACGCAATACCTATACTTGTGAAGAACTTGGATATGGTGGAAGGAAAGAAGTCCATTGTTTCCGTACTTTTGAGTTGCATGCGTGCCGATAAAAGCTGCCAAAATGTGATAGCAACAAGAATCGAATTATCTCCAGTGCTTGAACTACTGCATTACGGGAATGACTCTGTTCGTTGTTTATGTGTAGAGTTTCTATCGAGACTTGTCCAAGTAAACAGGTACTTGTAAGAATTCATTTCAGCTGTTTCTTGATTAAAATTGCATTAAATGTTTCAATTTCTACCATGGCAGGAGGATGCTTAGCAATCAACTTTTACAGATAATTAAAAATGAAGGAGCATTCAGTACTATGCATACACTGCTTGTGTACCTTCAAATGGCTCCCATGGAGCAACAACCTGACGCTGCATTTCTTCTTCTTCAGCTCGATCTCTTGGTTTGTCTTAATCTTTTATCTTTACCACGAATAACTTATGGGAGTGATTTCTGTGCATTAATTGGCTTGTAAAATATTGGTCGCCTCCAGGTTGAGCCACGAAAGATGAGCATATATAGAGAAGAAGCAATAGAGGCTTTAATTGAAGCACTACACAGAAAGGACTTCTTTAATTCTCAAATGATGGCCTTAGATGCTCTAACTGCTCTCTCTGGACGACTAACTTCATTTGGAAATACCTATATGGAAGCCTGGTTGCTTAACGTTGCAGGGTTTCATCAGCCTTATAATGCTATAATGAAAGCAGAACAGTTAAACAAGAACGAAAATGATGTAACAGAAATGATGGTTTGTACAGTGATCTTACAAAAATTTACCTTCACATTAAACTTCATACCAATTATGTAACTTGAATGATTTATACAGGATGATGAAGAGAAAGCTATAAATTCTTGGGAGCGAAAGGTAGCATTTGTTCTCTGTAATCATGAGCACGGATCTATCTTCAAGGCTTTGGAAGAATGCTTCAAGAGCAGTTCCTTGGAGATGGCAAAGTCATGTCTGGTCCTTTCCACATGGCTCACATACATGCTGTTAGTTCTCCCTGATACTGGTGTAAGAGGCGTTGCTCGCAAATCATTGCTTGATGAATTCATCAATATTCTGCAATCATCCAGAAACCTGGAAGATAAGATTTTGGCAACCTTAGGATTGAAAACTTTTACTTATGATTCCGGTAAGATCAGTGTGAATTCTAAGTTATTTATACTTTGGGAGGTAGCACAGCAAGTTACTCATTTGAAATTTCATAACTTTTAGTTGCACTTGAAGAAATGGGGAAATATGCCAAATGTATATACAAAACCTTAAGAAAGATGAAGAAAACCTCACCAATAATCAACGATGTGTTGAAATCTTTGATGAACTTGCCTTCTGTCAATGCAGTAAGTCACGAACCAATATCCCAATTTCATTTTTTCTTCATCATGTTTACATGAATGATACATTCTTCCTATTTATGTTTTTCAGACAGAACTGTGGAATTGTTCTGAAGTAACCGAGCTCGAATCAAGTGAAAATGGTGAAGTTCTGTCTTTGATAAACTTGAAGTGCCATATTGTCAGTAGCCATTCTGATGGAACTATTAAGGTAATTCTGAGGGGTTTCTCCATCTTAAGCATAAACATACAACCAATAATGTTTTATACATTGTTTTAGGTATGGGACACGACAAAAAAAGTTCTAAGGTTAGTTCAAGAAGTTCGTGAACATACAAAAGCTGTCACATGTCTTCATGTTCCTCCTTCAGGTGACAGACTTTACAGTGGTTCATTGGACAAAACAATTCGAGTAAGTGATTTGAATTATGGTTCAAACATGGTGATTATCAAATGCTTATAAATTTGGAAACAAACACTTAACAGAACTTAAGATATCTTCTAAAGTTGTTTAGGACTAGAGTTGTAAAAATAGAATCGGAATCGGTGAACTAAAATCGAAATTGTCGATTCCGGAGCTAGAATCAAATCGATAGAACCAGCTAGTTCACGGTTGGATTCCGATTCTTAGGAACCATGAACTGTGAACCATCGATTCTTAATCGGCGGTTTGGTTCCTCTTTAGTTGAAAAAAACGAATTAGAATCGGCAAATCGGAGCTGGAAGTTCTGACCCTTTGGTTCCAGAATCATAACCAAAATTGGAATCGAACTGTCAAGAACTATCCAGTTCACGGTCTGTTTCTAGTTCTATGAACTTTGAAACCATTAACCGCTGTTTTTTAACAGAAACCGACGGTTCCAACCTGAACCGGCAATTTCAAACGGTTTTGCACTTGTATTTATGACATTTTTTTCATGCATCTGGTAGGTTTGGGCAATCAAAGGGGACGAAATTCATTGTGTTCAAGTTCATGATGTGAAGGAACCAATATACGAGTTAACAGCTGATGCAAAAGCCGCTTGCTTTGTGTCGCAAGGAACAGGAGTTAAGGTAAATCCACTTCTGTACATATGTAGAACTGGAGAAAGTCAGGCTTCATATTATTTGCATTATTGCAGGTGTATAACTGGTTTGGTGCTCCAAAGCATATAAATTTCAACAAACAAGTCAAGTGCCTCGTTATGATGGGTGATAAGTTATACTGTGGCTGCACTTCTTATACCATCCAAGTACAATTCCCTTCTATAATAACCTTACTCTTCCTTTTTGTTACGAGTTCCGTGTCATATTAATAGACGATTTTAAGTGGTAATTATCGTAGAGTTTTACAATATCGTTCTTAACAAATCCATCTTTTGTTTTGGCTCTTATAACAAACACATCACAAAACAAATGGCAGGAGGTGGATTTAAGCAAGTTTACTTCAGTTGTATTCTACTCCGGAACTAGAAAATTATTAGGGAAACAAACCATACAATCCTTGCATATCCACGGCGATCTTCTCTTTGCTGGTGGTTCTGTAGTGGATGGCAATGCAGGAAAGGTATGCAATGACAATTAATCTTTTAATTCATTGGTTTTTAGCTAATTAAATTTGGTACTTTAATTTCCATACCCTTTGTATATAATTTGCAGATATTTAGTCTCTCTACAAAAGCAGTGAAAGGATCACTCGAGACTGAATTCGACATCTATCAAATTGTGGCGAACAACGACTACGTATTCACTGTGACGAAATTCGGGATAATTGAGGTTTGGTTGAAAGAAAGAGTCAACAGATTTGCATGCATTAAGTTGAATAGCAAGATCACAACCTTAACTTCAGACATGGATGGAGGAATGCTTTATGCAGGCTCTTCAGATGGAAAAATTCAGGTAAGATAATGTCATTTAAGTAGAGTAATAAATGGTTTAGCAGTTTTGTATTTGATTTTTTTTCTTTTGTTTTAATTACAGGCTTGGTCCCTTGATTGAACTACAAGGAATCTATAGTCAAGGCCAAGGTAGTTATGGAAAAGAGCAGCAAATTTTTCCACTTGAGTTTGATAATGCTGGAAATTCTCATTATAATTCTTGAATTTTAGGTTTTTTTGAAATTATCAATTCATTGCTGAATCATCCGGCAATTGTTGATACAAGAAATTATGGGGGAGATGAGTCCCTGAATGTTGGGTAAGACAAAGAATTGGTTGACAAACTAGAGTATGAACTACCAAATTTGCTGACCTCTTAACATGTTTAATGCTTACATTATTCAAATGAGCTAGAAAGTCTAAATAATCTGCGATAATTAAGCCAAAAGGGGAAGAAAATTGTATTGCAGCTCCAATGGAAGAATATTATAGTAAATGAGTCCTAACACCTCTTGTTAGTCCAAATATTAAATAAATTAGAGCTATTAATTCGTATTAATCTTGTCGTAATCATTTTATGTAATGTTATTTTAAATATCATTATGTATGACAAAAACTTTATAAAATTTGAATTTGTATTATTCGTATCGTGTTATAAACGTATAATCAAATCACCAGAACATCACCAAAACCAAAAATCACAAAAACTCCACTTCATAACCAAATCATAACAACAATGAAGGAAAATTAGGTAGTCTTGACTCTTGAATTCAAGAAAAGAGACCAAGGACGGCAATGGCTCACAATCTAACATATAGGGCCAGATTGAACACAGACAAAAATTCAGAGACGTTTCTGATATAGTCTCCAAACATTAGGGGCAAATTGACGCTTGACCCTTCCCATGTTGACTCCGTTTAAATATCTCCAAAAAAATCAAAGCAAAACGACGCCGTTCGCCTGCACAAAGCAAAACTAATACAATCACAAATTAAAGAATGCATATCACCGCCGATAGAGATCTCTGTCACTCTACCCTAACGATGTCGTTTGACGGATTTCCACCGTTCATTTTTGCTCAACTTCAATATCTCCTCAATCACTACCCGCATAAGATCAAGGTTCGAACAAACATCTAAATGAGTCCTTTTCTATTTGCATTCATTTCAATTTTAATCATTCGAGGGTTTCGTTTTTCAGGTTGATCAAGCTTGGTCAGGCTCTAAATACTACCCTAATAGTCTCGATCGCTTCACATTGCTCATTCCCTACTGTCTCGACTACATCAAGTGTTTGTATTACTGAACTAGTTTATACATAATTTTTTATTAATTTTGCAATCAGGTTTTTTATTAGTTTAATTTTTATATTTTTATTAGTTTTCGTGGTCAGTGTTATTGATTGGGCTAAATTTGTCCTTCTTTTTATTAATTTTCGTAACTAGTTTTTGTGATTAGTCTTATTTTGTGTTGTTTATTGATTTTGTGGTTAAAGTTCATTTTTGTGGTTTTTTAGGGGATGTGATATACAATGTAGAATATCCATTAGCCGCGCCTGATATTATATTTGGTCCAGAAGATGAGGATTTTAATCCTTTTCTTATTCTGGAAAGTCGAACAGATGGTTTATCTGATTGGAATAACAAAGATCCTACACGGCTTTTGTATCTTATTCAAAATTTGAGGTATGACATTGCAGGAGTTGTTTTTGCTGAGTTTTAAGGTTGTTTTGGGTAGTTGTCGATGCTTTGGTTTTGTGGATTTTTAGGGATAGATATGTGTTGTTCCAGCAAAAACGTGTGGGAAAAGTTGATGATGATCGGTTGAAGTTTGAAGTTAGCACTATTTTGTCGAGGGAGGTAATGCTATTTTAGGTCGTTTCTTTCTATCTGTTATTAATTGGTTGACTTGGTTTTCAGTTTTGGTTATGCTGATTGTTTAATTTCTAGTTAGTAGATGATAGTGTATTTGCACCTTGCTTTTGAGGTTAGTGTCCTAGTGAATTTTTTGTTAATTTGTGTGTGCAAGAATTTTTTTGATAGGGGAAATTGCCTTTTCTTTTGTATTAAGTAATGAGTGGTTAGTAAACTTCAAATCTTTGTAATGATTTACTTCAAATTTTATGAAGATGGAGCCATTTATGTTAAACTTAGGTTTATGAATAACAAACCTTCGTCAAATTTCATCTCTTGTTACAGGGAATTGAAATGCATATGAGCTCCGGTGTTGAAAAGGTACTTTGAACAATGCATATTCTTACTTCCTGTTTGTGAGTTCTTTTGCCCATTATGTATTATTTTTGTCCTTGAGTTGTTTTGTTAACTAGATTAATGTGCCTGTTGGGTTTTAGTGTAGCCAGAGGAGGTGAAATTTGCTGTGCCTCTGTTGGACACTAATATAAATGAAATGGTGCCTGCTTGCTCTTGGAAATATGAGCAAAAGATACATTTACAGGTTGCGCGTTTTTCTTTGACCCTTTAAATTTAAGTATCTATTCTCTTCTTCTACTCATCTTTTTTCTCAATTGCTATCTTTACATGCACTCGTTAAATTTGAATTTTATGATTTCTTCAGGTTATTTACCCAGTTGGTAAAAAGTATTCATCTGCTCCTTCAGCGCCTCGTCTCAAGTTGATATCCACTCCTGAATTGAGGTCTCTGATTTCAGTTGATGATGTCAAACTCCCAGCATGGTTGGATGGGATGTAGGTTTTCTTAACTGCTTGCCTGTAAAATATGGATATCATAGCTTTCTCTTCTCTCTGTTTTTAACCCCTACTATGAGGTTTCTAAATGCTGAAAAATCACGTTTACTTATTTCAATAAAGGTGCATGGCTGAATATCTTCCACATCTGGAAGAACTCCTTCAAAAACAGGTATGCTTATTTTCTTGTTTCTGATGCATACATTTGGCAATAAACCTTCTTGTATCTTTGAAATTGATCTATTATAATTCTTGTAGCTCCTGGAGGCAGTGTCATCAATAGACATTAGGAGGCATTTTATTGAGGCTTTACCCCCTTTTTTAGGAAGACCATTGGAAGCTGATCCAGTAAGCATTCTGGACATCAGTGTATCCAAATTGTACCAATTAATCATTGATGTTGTATTTCTTCTTCTTGTTAGGTCTTCTGCAAAAAGGCAACTTTTCTTGCTGCCTCGGGGACATTTATATTCATGGTACAATATTGAGTTTAAATATTGTCTATTTTCTTTGTGTGCACACCAAAACAGTGTCATTGACCACCAGATGCTAATATCTGAACATTATTTCAGGTACATGTTATGCTGCCAACTCAGTTTCCAAAACAACAGCCGTCTTTGATGCTTCAAAGTACTCAGGTGATGATATTTCTCATGCTTTCAGATATTAAAATCAGTAGATTTGTCACGTGAATGTTTTTGTTAGGCACTCTTGCATATTAGCTCACTCACGATGGTATCAAGACCTTTTGTTTGAAGCAAAGCGTTAGTATTAAGACCTGTCTAACGTCTTTCTTGTCTATGATACCCTATTGATTTTGAATCATGTGATTGGTAAATTAACTTTTTAATTTGCAATTATCATAGTCCGTGTGCAAAGTGTGAAATTATCCATTTTTTTCAAGGAAATTATCTGGAAACCAAGTACTCTTGAGTTTCTCAACTGATTCATCTTTTTGGTCTCAGTCAAGCATAGCATGTGTTTATATTTACACTGTTAATTGTTGAGAAAAGTTTGCTAGTCATTATGTTTCCGTGTTAACATGTTGATGGCTTCTTTGCACATTGTTTTGCTGATTGCCTACCTTGTTTCCTCCATAGCATTTCAATTCCCATGGCACACCAGTCAAGTCACTTCCCTTGAATGAGTATCCATGGAGCCCCCGGTGGGAAACATTGCAAATGGCTGAACGTATTTTGTAAGTCTAGTTATTCTCATTCTGTCTATTCAGGATTGAAGTTTACATTTTTATTAGTTTCTGAGGCTTTTGCATTCTGATGCTTTTTCTTAGTGATTTTCTGGCGGATGAGTCCCTGAACTTCAAAAGAAACTGCAACGAATCCCAGCAACAATTCTAGAGGGAAGTTTTAAATATATGTCGTGATATGGTTCATTCACCTTTACTTGAACACCAATCTTTCAAGTGCAGTACAAATGTGGATCCGTTTTGTTTCATGTATTTTGATAAGTAAATGATAGTAGTAAGTTTCTCTTTCATAAACATTTTGATATTTAAGTTAATGTTTCAGAACTAGTCTGATGTTGTTTTCGCCCTAAAAAATTTAGTGTTTCACGACACGAGTTGCTTATATTTTCTTCTCTAGTGTTACATCGTGGTTCCTGTGGAGCGGTGGATCCAGGGAGGATGTTACTATTCCAACTTCCATAATTGAGTGAGGTATTGAAGTTGAAATGAACCCCAGTGGTTATGACTCGTGATCCCATTTTCTCCTGCATCCTAACATGGCCCATGCTCAGCTGTCATCTTTTGTCCTTTCTTCCAAATACACAACCTCTTTCCAGTATTGTTTTTTACCTAAGATCTGCCCATTTGCCCGCACATTACAGATCTACTATCTTTTATGGAATCAAATCATTTTTTGTATGATATTTGGTTACAACGTCTTAATAAGGTAAATCCAATCAACTTCCCGTCTCTGTTTGATAGGCACACCATACTGAGTTCTTACCTTCTTCCGTGGAAGATTCATTTAATTATTATGTATTTTAATGTTTTATTTACATAATGACAGTTAAAATCCAAGGGAAAAAAAAAAGGCAAACCGACATCGTTTGGTTAAAAATGACAAGAAGCAAAAAGATCCATAATAGCAGGTCCATCCAACCTTCTGTATGACGGTTGATTATGGAGTTATGAGAGTTGTCAATGTCAAACAGATGCCAACACATTGAAAATAAAATATCCACTACAGCCTCCCCACCTCTCTCCTTATAACCTCCGCTCATTCCTCTCTCCTAAACAAACAAAAACAATGAGAGAAATCCTTCACATTCAAGGAGGGCAATGCGGGAACCAAATCGGTTCCAAGTTCTGGGAAGTTATTTGCGATGAACACGGGATAGATCCCACCGGTAGATACAAAGGCGATGCTGCTTCTGATCTCCAGTTAGAGCGAATCAACGTTTATTACAATGAGGCCTCCGGAGGAAGGTACGTTCCACGTGCTGTGCTCATGGATCTGGAGCCTGGCACTATGGATAGTATAAGGTCGGGGCCGTACGGGCAGATATTTCGCCCGGATAATTTCGTGTTCGGGCAGTCTGGGGCGGGGAATAATTGGGCGAAAGGACATTATACGGAGGGTGCTGAGTTGATTGATTCGGTTTTGGATGTTGTTAGAAAAGAAGCCGAGAATTGTGATTGTTTACAAGGTACAGCATTATAAAATTTTAGTTCACATTGTAGTTTGAGATGTGATTATTAATGATTTGTGGTCGATTTCAGGTTTTCAAGTATGCCACTCACTGGGAGGCGGTACGGGTTCGGGTATGGGAACTCTTCTGATCTCAAAGATCAGAGAGGAATATCCGGACCGTATGATGCTTACATTCTCTGTTTTCCCATCTCCTAAGGTCTCTGACACTGTTGTCGAGCCTTACAATGCTACTCTCTCTGTTCATCAGTTGGTTGAGAATGCCGATGAGTGCATGGTTCTTGATAACGAGGCTCTTTACGACATCTGCTTCCGCACTCTTAAGCTCACCACTCCTAGCTGTTAGTCACTTTTAAATTCGCTATTTTGCTTAACATTCACTATGGTTTTACTGAGTGTTGGATTTCGATTTTGCAGTTGGTGATTTGAATCACTTGATCTCTGCTACCATGAGTGGTGTTACTTGCTGTCTCAGGTTCCCTGGTCAGCTAAATTCTGATCTCAGGAAGTTGGCTGTGAATCTGATTCCGTTCCCTCGTCTTCACTTCTTTATGGTCGGGTTTGCACCGCTTACCTCCCGTGGTTCCCAACAGTACATCTCTCTCACTGTTCCTGAGCTCACTCAGCAGATGTGGGATGCCAAAAACATGATGTGTGCCGCTGATCCGCGCCACGGTCGCTACTTGACTGCCTCGGCTATGTTCCGTGGGAAAATGAGCACGAAAGAGGTCGATGAGCAGATGATTAATGTCCAGAACAAAAACTCGTCCTACTTTGTCGAGTGGATTCCAAACAATGTGAAGTCTAGCGTGTGTGATATAGCACCAAGGGGTCTACGAATGGCGTCCACTTTCATTGGAAACTCCACATCGATTCAAGAGATGTTTAGGAGGGTGAGCGAGCAGTTCACAGCTATGTTTCGTCGCAAGGCTTTCTTGCACTGGTATACCGGAGAAGGAATGGACGAGATGGAGTTCACCGAAGCCGAAAGCAACATAAATGACTTGGTGGCAGAGTACCAGCAGTATCAGGATGCAACTGCTGAGGATGAGGAATACGATGATGATGTGGCTGATGAGGGTTATGAGGGCTAAGAAAGATAGGGATTTTGCATTATGGCCAATCTTAAAGTGTTCGAATGAGGTTTGATGAACAGCTTTCCTTGTTGACACTGTTGTTTCAATTGTTCTACCATTCTGTTTTGCAAACATTACGATTGTTTTTGCTGGTGAAGTTGAATTTGTTTGTTTGTTTAATCAATCTTGAAGAATAAGAAGAAAATTACTTGAATCAGATCGTATGTATCATGCAGTTTTATTTGATCGAATATTCTTCCCTCTGCACGGCTTTGAGGAGTTTGGATGAGTTGCAGACGTTGGGTTGGCTCACCAAAAAGGTTGGTTGTAGGGTTAAGTGACACATTGGTCGGTCTTAAATAGAATAGACCATAATATTTGTTGACGTATTTGTGTTATGTTATTTTTTTATCAAATATCATTTTTGTAATATAAATATTATAAAATTTAAATTTGTATTATTTTTTATCGCATCTCGTCTCTATTTATCTCCTATCGGCATGTGAGCATGCATGGATAGTTCCAGGACTTCCCATCAAGGTCTCGCATTAAATGCTGCACCCAAGAAGTAAGAATATATTCCTCTTTTTCTAGATTCACGCAGTTGGATTATTATACAAACAGAGAGAAAAAGAAACGGTGGTGTATGAATATTGGAGCATCAATCTAGCTTGGTGGGCATAACTGCAAAAGCAAGGTCGGCTGTGGATAGAATCAATCTCCAGCATTTATGCCAACCCACAACCCTTCTTTCCTCTCCAATATATATAAACCACTGCAGAAAGAACAGCTTCGTTGAGAAAAAATGGGTTGGTTTCTGAGAGAAAGAGGTGTATCATCAAAACAATCATGGGCACAGAATACTTTGGCTTCTGTGTCTGTGCCTCCCATGCCTTTAATTGCAGTTTTCCTTATAATCTCTTTTCTTTTCTGTTTTTCTTCTTATGTTAGTTACAGAAATCAGATGCATCAGACAGTGGTTCACTTCAAACTGTTCCTGTTGTTCTTGCCTTTGTTACTTATATTTCTTGCTCAGTTTGTGTCTAAGTTTGATAGTTTCTGGTTTCCAAATACAAAGGCTCGGTATGGCTCTGTTGATAGAAGCTGGGACATGCCTTGGGGTGTGTTCATGCTGATTGTTGTGCTTATCATTTTGGCATCTTATCGATCATCTTTTCGGTCTTTGTGGTCGCCAATCGTCTGGAGTTCTTACTAGCCATGTAGTGTTTTGCATCTTCTCTAATGTATAGGAGGAGGCTTGTTTAATTGCAGTTTTCCTTATAATCAAGATTTCTGTGTACTCTTTTGTTCATGTGGGGGAGGTGCTAGTTTGTTAAGTTCAGTCTTTTGTTAATGTTGAATTTGTATGAATAGTTTTCTACCAATATTCTGTGGATAGTTTGTTCCCAAGCCAAAATATAAAACTGCACACCAAAGCAAACCCCCTTGTTTTAACTTGCAAGATAAAAGAACATCACTCAAAATTAAATCATATATGAAGTTACATAAATTATGATCTCCAGAGGGAGATACAACTGTCAGGGTTAGAAAATCCCACTGAAGATAATAGCAATCTAAGTAGATACAGATAATCAGAGATGACACAACAGCATAATTTACATGGATGTACCTTATAGAATGAAGCAAATAGGAGATATGGAGATGTGGCTGATACTAGTTACTATGTGGTCATGCAAGACATCTAATAGAAGTAGATGATGAGGCCTTCAACTAGGAAGAACAGAACAGTTTCGGAGTAGATTCTTTCAGCAAATTGGTGTTGGTTTTGGTTCTCGAAAAAGAAGGCGTGACTTCAGAGATTTGGGACTTCCTTCGCCATTTCCTGGGAAAGTTTTGAGGCGTCTTCCCTCCATTTACTTGCCTCAGCCTCCATTTCATCAACTTTAGTCTCCAGTCTAGCTATTGTTTCATCCTTTTCTTGGTTTGATTGTTGAAGATGTTCCATGGTCCCAAGAACTCTTTCAATTTTCTGATTTGCTTCATCAATTTCTTCTTGCTTCCTCTTTAATTTACTGTTCA
>CANYCX010949667.1:0-10576 GCA_948193385.1 Breynia disticha f. nivosa | reverse complement strand
AATTCAATTTCATGTCCGATTGATGTTATTGCCTTTAAAAGTTCATGCCTTCACATTCCTGCATTTAGTTTAGTTTAATTTGTTGCTTTTACATTTGTGCAACTTAGTTTAAGATTAAAATCAATCAATTTTGCTAGACTGGACATTCTGTCAAACTATTAGGACGCGCATGATTTTTAGCATCAACTTTCCCTAAGGTACGATACATGGGTTGAGTTTTCACTCCCCTATATTACTTGACTGTTCACTTGCAAAATTCGTGTCATTTAGCTTTAGGACGTGTCATATATATATATATACACACACACATACATATATATATATATATACACACACACACACAAACACACACACACACACACACACACACACACATATATATATATATATATATATATATATATATATATATATATTCAAGAAAAAAATCACAATTTATAAGAACTCGCTTATCAAGAAGACTAATTCAATAGAAATCATACAAAAAACAATATTCTTCAAAAATTTTAGGAAACAAAAAGTTAATAAATTCATCGCACTTAGTGCTCAATAAAATAATCCTAAGAAAATTTACTCACAATGAAATGTAGGATTCCACACTCACAAAATATCCATGATATAAACCAATCCAAATTAATAACCTTGGCTAATTCATCGTTGAATTTGCAGTTGCCTAATTGCAGACCTAACTCAGGTCAAAGGATGTAGATTGGCAAAAATACTCATCCCCTTAGCCAACCGAGTAATGTAGGAACTGACAAAAGTAGTCTTGTCACGTGGTCAAGTCCCTTGTAAAAAGATGTCATTAGCCAAATAATATCCTAGGTTGATGGGATATCATGAGTCATGATATAGATGAACAAGATGTCTTGTGCGGAATAGCCACTGATACTCCTGGCTTTACCAGTGATGATAAATGTAAGTAAGCACTGTAGGACTCGAAGTGTTAAAGAGCTGAGCTTGGAGGCTTTTGATCTCGAAGGGATGTAGGGTCTGCCATTAGTGGTGACAGAATGCCAAACATGCAAAGCGCTCACCCTTCAAGGAAATTTGCATGTAAAGGCATTAGGATGTAACCGTTGAGAAACACATATGCCAAGGTATCTAACAAACTCATGAATACTCATAGAGTAATGACGTCCTCCCAAGAAAAAATTCACAACTCCATTCTAATGATTCCCTAAATTATTCTTAACCAGCTTATATGTAATGAGGAACTCTTAGGTCAATTCAATGAAGTGTCCTCACGGATACCAAAGACGGAGTCTTTGTAAGCTGTCGATGTTCACGCGTGGAGCTGGTCAGATAATCTGCGGTTACAAAGCAAATTCTAGTCCAGGAAGCGTTTGACTCCAAATTGAATATTCCTAATGTACATAAATTTCCCAATCTCGTTAATATCATAGAAGTTCAGCATAAGTTGTTTGACCATCTTAAATGATAAACAAAGTTAGGAGTTTCTAAAGGAAAAACATCAATAACATTGCAACATGTCAGCACACTAACAACAGGGAATTTTCAAAAATTTTGACATGAACTCACTAAACAGTAGACACTCTCGACACGGAAAATAAACAATTTCAAGCACAATTGAATCATTATAGTTGAAACATGAATATTCAAGTCAATTCACTTCACGATAAACAAATTGCATTTTTTATTTTCCTAACTATACATTCACAACACTATTCCTAATTCTATGTGTTCGATTTCTAATGTGTTCAAAGGTTCATGGCAGCGGAAATAACACATAAAAACTCAAGAAAGACAGCCTAGATCATCATTAAAATTGAGATTAACAACATATTGATGTATAGTTGATAACTAGTTAATATAAAATTGAAAATTTTAACGAAAAAGACTTACTTTGCTTGCTCTCCTTCTTTGCCATGGGAATATGTGCCAAGAAAGTAACTACTGTCTCAAAATACTCTGAGACGACCTTTGTGACACCTTTTCCAAGAACCACAGACGCAGTTCCTCTACAAAATTAACACACGGATTAGCAAAAAGTTTACTAGCACTAAGGAGTTTTTTGGTTCACCTTATTTTTTGTCAAACGGATGAGATTCTTGTGAAACGGAGGACACCACGATGATCAAATGCCTCTTTTTCTATACTAAGTCTATACTAAAACCAAGATTAAGAAAATAGGCTTAGCAAGCCTTTACAAACCCAAATAATAAATAGGTTCATAAGGCCTTTACAACCCAAAAACCATGCCCATGAATGCACCATGCAAAGCATTCAACATACAAAATCGTCTGGGCCTAAGACCCACATGCTCAAACAAGATGAAATGCAACCCTAACATGTCGAATCAATTTTATGTTTTTAAGCCCAAGCCGTTAAGAGAAATTATGCCTTTGGGCTCCTTGAGTTAACCCAATGATAGGCTTGGGCTAAACCCAAATCATTCATTAAATGAATGTACTCAAGCCCACAAGACAACACCAATTGATTTTGTGCCAAAAATGACAATGATTCAATTTCTCTTTTACATTTTACACAAATAATAAAAATAAGTGTAAAACTATATGAATGTACATAAATGAAATTTCATCCACAAAATTTCCACTTCCATATTTCAATTTGGTCCCTAAATTTTCACAAAAATCCATTTTAGGTCCCTAAGAATTAAACTAGTCCAACTAGTTCATTAATTCTTTTTTAAAAACACTTAGTTTAGGGTTTTTTGTATTATAGGTCAAAAATAAAAATATGAACAGTATCCATAACCCTAAAAATCATGTGTATACAGTAACTCAGCCCCTCTTAATTTCATAAAATCAAGTTTAGGCATAATTGATTAAAACTATGTCAAAATAGTCATTAGACATCACATTATTTACCTAGTTTTGTATTTTATAAAAGAACAATTATACTAACATGTGACCAACCCTAATTAGGATTAATTAGACATAAAACCTACCGTTCTAAGTCATAAACAAACCCTAATTTACTGCCCTAACAAAATAGACCACGTTTTTTTTACCAAATTAGTTACCAATTCATCAATTCATGCATTAATTGATTATGATGACTGCTCTGATACCAATGTTGGGTTTCTAATGAGTTCTAAGGTTCATGGCAGCGAAATTAACACATAAAAACTCAAGAAAGACAACCAAGATCATCATCAAAATCGAGATTAACAACATATTGATGTATAGTTGATAACTAGTTAATATAAAATTGAAAACTTTAACGAAAAAACTTACTTTGCTTGCTCTCCTTTTTTGCCATGGGAATAAATGCCAAGAAAGTAACTACCGTCTCAAAATACTCCGAGACGACCTTTATGACACCACAGACACAGTTCCTCTACAAAATTAATCTCACGTCCCTTTTGGAGAAAACCTAGAAACTCAATTTCTTAGAATTTTGGAGAAAACTCATGGCAAGAAATGGTGTTTGAGGGATGACTCACATCTATTTTCAAGACTAGGATTTTGGTTACTTTATAAACAAGAGTTTTAGATTGTTAAACCTCTTAACGAACAATCCTAATGCCATTAGGACTTTGTTAAGTGTTTAATTAAAATAAAATTCATTTAAAAACACCCTCATTGCAGTGACTTTAATGTTGATATTAAAAGACTTTTTCTTTTAATTTATCTCACATTAATCTTGTCTTAACCTTAGACAAGCTTCCTAAATTTTCTCCTTTTTATCTTCTTACATGTTTTCACTTAAGACATCATATTTTATAAATAATCTTTGTCTTAAAAATCATGTAAGAAATGATAAATAATATGTCTCATCCATATTGTGCCCAATTATCGAAATTGGCCCAAATGCCCGATCCGACCCAACAGTCAAAACCTAAGGTGAAAAACTAAAAATACCCTTTTTGGTTTTTTGTCATGCATGTACAATCTGTAGGACTATTTTATAAATGTAATGAATTTAATAATTCATAAATCATAGGCGGTCTCTAGTAAGACACTATGATCATCCTAAATAAAATAGCTGACGAGCAGTGTCAACAGATCTATTACAATTCAAATTCATCCCTTGACCTCTGATATAATGACTAGCATAAGGCATGTCCCAAACACCCTTATTTAGTGCTAAATCACTTTCTTGATCTCTATGAAAATATTGATAAGTTCGAATAAATGACCTAATCGTTTCATTCGAGTGTGGCCACACTCTTCCCAATCTTGTCTATCAAGCGGCCAGTGAAATCTTCTCTTATTTTCATTAGAGGGTCACACTTCACTCATGCTTTTGCTTGTAATTCTTAGCATACCCAATCATACCCATACTTGTCAACCTTTTACGGTCACGTTAGGCGTATGTCAAAGTACACTAAAAATCATAATAAAAGACATAGTGATTTGCAGTCTAAGGATAATATTTGACATTGCAAATAGTGATCGCCTTCCAAATACAATATCCTACATTGTACCTATGCACTTTTTTAGAGATCCCAAATATCTGTGACCTGTAGAACATGATCACCTATAAAGTATATACTAGTCTTAATTCATTTCTATTTCGATGGAAACAAGTGACTAGGGATATTTAGAATATCAATCTCATAACTTCTAGGTTCTACTATCAAGGTCCTTAACCTTGATACCTTAAGCTCTTAATCAACATCCCTAAGGGAGATTTTGAGAAATATACAAAGGCCAATTTTAGGGATATCACCCTCATGTATTATTTTGAGTGTAGTTGCAAGGAACTATGAGTTAAACGGAGTTTATTTTAATATGCTACCATAGTGCAAAAGAATGGTTAATTAACCTTCTTGAGGGGTCTTTGAGGACTTGGGATGAAGTCTATGATAAATTTGTTTCAAAATACTACTCGCCTCAAAAGACCATTTACCTCTGACACAAAATTTGTACCTTCACTCAATTTGATGAAGAGGAATTTCATGAAGCATAGGAGAGGTTTACGTCTCTACTCAATCAGTGCCCTCATCATCAAATTCTTTAGCACTATTGACCCAATTTTTTTACGAGCACATATCACCATCAAATCAGGCATTTTTGGATATAACCTCAGGTAGATACGTGCGCAACAAAACTGTAGAGGAAGCTTGGGATATTTATGAGAGGGTGGCAAGCAATGTAAGAGACAAGATTGTTAGAGGAAGAATAAGAAACATGATGGATGAAGTGTACCTTTATAATCATGATTTGAGTTTGAAAATTGACGAACTAATGGATTGTTCGAGGACCTTCATAAAAGAGAAGGTTGTAAGGAGTGAGGTGCAGTGTAGTTCTTGTGGTGGTTTCAACCACTTGGAGGACACATGTGTTTATTACACTTCACCCAGTGATTGGGAGATGAGTTGTGTTGACATTGAGGATGCTAATTTTATAGGATTTGGATTCAACTAATCACCTTAAGTCATTGACTCATACCCCAACACCGATAACCCGAGGTAGAGGACCCATTGCTACTTTGAATGGGAAACCTACTTGGATTACAAAATTCCTCCACCACCACCCAACTCTTACCAACCTTCCACTCAACCTACCTATTCCACTCACACATTTCAACAAGAAGAGCAACAACATCTTCCAAGACCCCATACTGAGAATTTCCATATCCACCACCACCATAAAATCAAAACCACCACCTAACCCCATCAAACACAATCCAAAATACAAACAATGAATCTAAGCTCAATGTCGAGGAGAAGTTGATGACGACAATGGGAAGAATGGGGCAATTCATTGACTCTCAAGTGTCCTTCAATCAAAGCTTGGAGAGCTTCATGGAAGTACAAGACTCAATCAACAAGTCTACTCTTGTCGATTTGCAAAATTTGGCATGCCAAGTTGAGCACTTAGCCGAGAAATGAGCGAATAATGAAAATGAGAGTAGATATCACTGGCCGCTTGATAGACAAGATTGGGAAAAGTGTGGCCCCACCCGAATGAAATGATTAGGTCATTTATTTGAACTTATCAATTTTGTCATAGAGATCAAGAAAAGTGATTTAGTATTGAATAAGGGTGTTAGTGACATGCCTTATGCTAATCGAGATATCGGAGGCTAAAGGATTTATTTGAATTGTAGTAGAGCTATTGACACCGCTCGTTAGCTATTTAATTTAGGGTGACCATAGTGTCTTACTAGAGACCGCCTATGATTTATGAGTTATTAAACTCATTGCCTTTATTAAATAGTTCTACAGATCGCACATGGATGATGAAAAAATAAAAAAGGTATTTTCGGTTTTTCACCTTAGGTCAAAATCTGGCTATCGGACCGTATCAGGCATTTGAGCCAATTTTGGTAATTGGGCCCAAGATGGATGAGAAATATTATTTCTTACATGATTTTAAGTCATAGATTATTTATTAAATATGATGTCTTAAGTAAAAATATGTAAGAAGATAAATAAGAGAAAATTTAGAAAGCTTGTCTTAAGTTAAACACGAATAATGTCGGATAAATTAAAAGAAAGATTCTTATTAATTATCCACATAGAGTCACATTTTTGGAGGGGTGGTTTTTAAGGCATTTTATTTTAATTAAAGAATTAACAAAGTCCTAATGACATTAGGATTGTTAAGTGGTTTAATGAACTAAAACTCTTGTCATTAAAAAGAACCAAAAACCCTAGTTTTAAAAAAGAGAATTCGTCCCCTCAAACACACCACCAAAAACGTGAGCTTCCACCTAAATTGAGAGTGATTTAGGGTTTTTCTAAGAGAGAGAAAGTGAGATTAAGAGGCTGGTCCATTGGGAGATCATCGTGGTCCTCTTTATTTCGCGAGTTTCTCACCCGATTGACAAAAACAAGGTGAATCGTTCTTACTCTTGTGCTAGTACACATTCCGTTTAATCCGTGTGTTAGTGTTGCAGAGGAATCACGCTTGGGGTTCTAAATCAGTGTCAAAAAGATCGTCTCAGAGTATTCTGAGATAGTAGTTAACTGTTCTTGGCAAAGAACTCACACGGCCAAAGAAAGAAATGCGAGAAAGGTATGTTTTTCTTTTAAAGATTCAATTTTTGCAATAACTAGCAATCATCTAAGAGTCAACACATGTGTTTCTTGGTTTTTGATGTGAATCTTGGGCTGTTGTTGATGTGAATAAGAATGTATTTTCGCTGCCTTAGTTATTAGAACATGTTAGAAAACCCAACAGTGTTATCAGAGCAGTCATCATAATCGATTAATGCATATTTCAACAAATTAGTGAGCTAGTTTGATTAAAATTAGAGCTGAACGATTTGGGCAGTAAATTAGGGTTTATACCTGATATAAAACGATAGGTTTTTATGTAGTTTAATCCCAAATTTTTCTGTTCACGTTAAGGTATGTGTTTTATTTCATAAAATGCTTAATGACTATTTTGATATAGTTTTTGATCAATTATGCCTAAATTGATTTTATGAAATTAGGAGGGGCTGGAATACCTTGGAAAATGTGAAATTAGGGTTAGGATTTACGGTTCACGTACTGTTAATATTTTATTTTTTCTAAAAATTTGAAAAATCCTAAACTAGGTGTTTTTTTAGAAGAATTAATGAACTAGTTGGACTAGTTTAATTCTTAGGAACCTAAAATGAGCTAAAATGGATTTTGTGAAAATTTAGGGACCAAAATGAAATTTGACAGTGAAAATTTTTTGTGTGAAATTTCAGATTATGCATTTAAATTTCGTATGATTATTTTCATTCATATAGTTTTACACTTATTTTGATATTTGTGTAAAATGTAAAAGAGGAATTGAGTCATTATTATTTTTGGCACAAAATATTGTGGCATTGTTCTTGTGGGCTTGAGTACATTCATTCAATGAATGATTTTGGGCTTGCCCAAGCCCATCACTGGGTTAACTCAAAGAGGGCAAAAACACAATTTCTCTTAACGGCTTGGGCTTAAAAAAATAGAATGGATTTGCCATGATTAGGGTTGTATTTCATCTTGTTTGAGCATGTGGGACTTGGGCCCAGGTGTGTCTTAGAAAATGTGTATATGATGAATGGATTGCATGGTGCATTCATGGGCCTTATTTATTTGGGTTGTAAAGGCCTTATGAGCCTATTTATTTATTTATTTGGATTTGTAAAGGCCTACTGAGCCTTTTTCTTAGACTAGGTTTAGTATAGATTTATATAGAAATGGAGGCCCAACCCAGAAGGAGGAAGTTCAGATGTGGATGCCCAAGAAGGAAGGATGGAGAGCCCATTGGAGATGGACTTGAAGCTCGAAGACTGTACTATGTAATAGTATAGGCTTAGTTATAGGTTTAATGGCCCAAGAGTTCCACGTTTACTTTTCTGAAGTTAGTCTTGCAAGCTTAGTTAAATGTTGATGAATGAATGCGAACGAATATCAAATCTCGAATCCGCGTTTGCCATGCTAAGCCGTCGAATATCAAACAACTTTATCCTAAAAATAGTAAGTTAAGCAAATTGCCTTCCTAAATTAACAACCTGTCAAGGCATCGAACATCGAAGCATGCGTCATGCCAAAGATGGGCACGTTATATTTTCTTTGTTAGGCAGGGCTAGGATTGATGCTATCTATGCCGCCAGGTGAAAGTGGGGGTAGATTAGTGTCATGGTTAGCACATTAATTGTAGGTTTGAACTTAACATGACAGTGCTACTACCATTAGAAACCGAGAGTCATTTTTGGGAGAAAATGATTTGATGGATTCTTACCTAAGTAGCCTAGTCTTTGACGAAGCAAAAAGTAAATCCCAGTCCCACAAAATGTGTCACTAACAAGTGGATTATTTAAAGGTATATTAATCCATTGTTGAGTGGGAGATCTTTTGTCTAAAAAGACCTCATAATTGACCTTGATATTTTTTCTTTATAAAACATAAAAGTGAATCCGAATAACTCGAATATTTCGATGCGCTTAATCCCTGAAAAGGATATGATGAAGGGTAGGAAAGGAAAGATTGAAACAAACCCAAAGCATAAGTTGGAGGTGGTGCCTCAACAATGGCCTAGGGAGGTTTTCTAATCAACTTCATGGAAAGGCAAAGAAAAAAAAACCCAGAAAATTCATAAGCCTATGTTGGAGGTCTTACCTCAACAAAAGCCTAGGATGGTTTTTCAGCCTGTTCCTCTGGACATTTGCTACTATTTCCAAATGAGTGGGAATTGGAAGAGAAACTGTCCAATATTATTGGGAGGGAAAAAGGATGTTGTGAGAACATCTTCTTTAAAGATCTACATTATAGAAGTGAATTTATATATTTTGACATTATGGGTATTGGGTACCGAATGTGGGTATCACATTTGTTGCAATGTGAATGGGGCAAGAGTGGCTGCCATAGAGCTCAGAGACTATACTTTATATATGCCTTTGGGGCTAGAAATAAAGTTAAAGGACTATTACTATGTACCTGCAATGAGTAGGACAATTGTTTCAGTTTTAGCCTTGGACAATGACAGTTTTACTTTTGTTATTGAAAATAACAATATGAGTATTCGTCATGAAAACATTTGTTATGGAAGTGGTGTCCTTAATAACGGTTTATATGTCCTAGACTTGTCAAGTCGTGAGGATGTTTATAACGTAGAAAATAAGAAAGTTAAGTCCGATGAACTTAATCTTTCTTACTTCTGGCTTTGTCATTTAGGACATTGATAGGACTAAATATGCACATTTATTCTATTCATTTGTAGTGGATTTTCATGATATTTTAGTAGATAAACCAGTGAATTTTAGAAGCTTATGTTTGTTTTGGTTTTATCTAGGCACAGTTACGGAACGTGAAGATTTCGCTAGAGTTTTGGTATCGCTCATGACAAGCCTTGGAGATGAGTGTTGAAAGCAGAATACTGATCACGTTCGTGATAACAATCAACCACGATTGAAGACCCTTTGTGGCACTTGACGTGAAGGAGCAAAGTTGGTCAGGAAGCCAACCACGAACGTGGTTCACATGAACCACGAATTAGAGCCAAATGTGGCTCATTCCTTCAATGCAAAGAGTTGGACAGCTTAGTGACCACGAACGTGGTTCAATAGAATATCGATCGTGATTCACACTCTGAAGGCTCAAGCTGGGCAGACATTGGACATAGGATGCGCATCACGATCGTGGCTCAATCATCCACGAATGAGGCTCACTAGTGATTATAAATCTGAAACATCAAAGAATTGGACAGGAGATGAATCACGATCGTGACTCACTATGATCATGATCGTGAATCGATTATGAACTTTAGAGATTGGGCAGATTGTGGATCACGATCGTGATTCACTAGAGTCATGAGTGAAGTTCAGGCTGAGGCATTCGTGACTCCCATTTGAAAAAGACCACAGTGCCCTCAAATGTGAAGGTTACGTGAGGCTAATTAAGACATTTCAGGGAAAAAGAGAGCACATATAAAAGGAGGCTTTTCTAGGTTTAGACACATTTTTTTGGCTAGAGAAAAGAGGAAGGAAATAGGGGCTTGCTAGGTTTTTTCTCATATTTTTATCTTTTCTTACATTATGTCTTCTATATTTTCATCTTGCTTGTGGATAGATTTAGTCATGTTAGGCTAGATTCTTGTTGGGTTGTCTTAGATGTAAATAGAGGATTTTTGCTTGGTTGTTTGTGGATGATTGAGGGATTGCTTTTATAGTTTTATCC
>CANYCX010949371.1:0-10226 GCA_948193385.1 Breynia disticha f. nivosa | reverse complement strand
GGTTATGTGATTTTTAAAATTTTTATTTTGGTGCTAAATGAAATCGACCTTATAAGGTTATGTTACTTACTGAGTTAAATCTCATGCAATTATTGCCTGTAACGCTCGGCAGGTGATTAGAAGAGGATTTTGATACAGGAAGCCTTGTACTGCTTACATATTTTGGAGATTTGCTGACCACAAGTTAAGGTGTGCGGGCATATGATTTTGGACTTAGAACCAACTTTGTACATAACTATGCACATGATATTATATATGTATTTTGATAGGTTATTGTTGAAATAGGATCAATAAGATTCTTATTTCTTTAATAACCTAGAAACCAATTTTTAAATATTTGTATATATATATATATATGTTTATGAAATTGGTATTTGGTAACTGACCTTTAAATTATTATTATTCAATATTGATTTTTTTATTTTAAATTAAAAACTTGATTTCTGGGTTTAGATATCATTTGTAGGAGGAAAGTATACGCAGATGATATTTAAATTCGGGGATCACAACATGTCTGCTCCCATCCTCCAAGACCCAGTCGACAGTCACCTATCTGCTCCCATCCTAGCCTAACGTAACTGAACCACCAATCTACACTACCAACAGCAAAGTCAGGTGCACGACAGCTCTAGCCAGACACCTTACCCATGTTGTGCTCGCCTCACCAACCTGTTCCTAGTGTCTGACCAGCGCAGCCGCACGGGTTACATGACGCAGACCGCTGACCTACTTCAGCTGGACTGAATCTCAATGTTAACCTGTCCACTTATGGGCAAACCCCCTCTTCTCCATATGTTGTCACCAAGACGCATAAAATGATCTCCCGTTCTTAAACTGGATCTCTCAAGCCACGTCTTTTCTCGGCATCCACAGGCGCAACACCAACGTCATTCACTCAGGACAATAAAATCTTACATTGGAGAAGAGCAATGTATGAAGAATATGAAGCACTAGTCTGTAATGGCACTTGGATTCTTGTCATTGGCAGTAAGTGGGTTTTCCAAATAAAAAAACAACTAGATGGTTTAATTTCTCAATATAAGGCGCACCTTGTGGCAAAGGCCTAGACTACACCGATACATTTTGTCCCGTCATTAAGCCGGTCACTCTTTGGTTAATTCTCTCCATCGTTGTATCTCTTAATTGGAATATCACTCAATTAGATTTTCCCAATGCCTTTTTGAATGGCACATTGCAAGAATCAGTTTTTATAGCACAACCAATTGGCTTTATGGATAATTCCAAATCGGATCATATTTTTCTTCTCAAGAAATCAATTTACGGACTTAAACAAGTACCCCGTGCATGGTATAGTTGTTTGCGTGACTCACTCTTGTCATTTGGATTTATTGGTTCTCACACAGATCAATCCTTGTTCCACTACAATGTCAATGGCATCAAAGCTTATTTTTTAGTTTATATCGATGATATAATCTTTACAAGTTCTAATGCACAGTTTGTCGAATAAGTACTACAATACTTTAAATCACGATTTTCCATCAAAGTGCTGGATAATCTTTGCTATTTCTTGGGAATTGAAGCGCATTGGAATTCTCACGGAGTATTACTAACTCAAACAAAATATGCATTGGTTATACTCCAGGACACCAATATGGCATCATCCAAGCCGATCAATGGATTGTTCTTCCAAACGAACAATCTCAACCACCGATGCACAACATCTGAATTCGCATTTTAATGCCACCATTTATCACCAAACTGTAGGAAGCTTGCAGTATCTTTGTATCACGAGACTGGACTTGTCATTTGCAGTTAATAAAGCCTCTTAGCACATGCATAACCTGTCGCGCCCAAATTCGCAAAGTTCATTTTCAAATAAATACATAGTTTTCATGTCAAAAAAAAATACATAGTTTTGGGACCCCTTTTTTTATAACAATTTGTAAAGCCAAAGAGAATAAATAAATATGACATTCATGCATTCATTAAACCTAGGCCAATGTTAGCCAAATACAACCAAGATATAATATGCAAAAGCTATGGTTTGTAGGTTTAAAGCAATGCATGAGTCCTATCCCTATACTGTCATGTGTATAGATAAATAAAATACAAAAGTGTAACATTCAAATGCACTAGGAGCCTAGACCTCGTCACAAGTATGGCACAACTCACACCCCAAAAATATCGTCCCAAACTGTACTACTGCCGCTCTGCACATTCACCACAAGACACATATCATCATAAGTAACTAAATACCCAATAAGTACATCTACATCACTTGCCAAGGTAGCTAATTCATAAGTGCTACGTTGGTAAAGTGTGTTGGATGTTATAGTTCTTTATGAATCTAGGGAATCATCATAGGTGACTTAGTTCAATATGTCTTTGTACATTATTGGGAATAGGTAGTCTCCTAGCACAACTAAAATCGTCCTCTTATAGTATATTAATCGAGAGAAAAGTTCTAAGCCATAATTGTACTTTGCTATCATAGGTTAGGTCATTTAACAAATTCTTTCTTATTCCTAAGAACTTCCTGTTTTACACTGTTTATTCAAGGAGAACGGTTTCGAAACGGCTTAGATAAACCATTCTCCAGCCTGTTTGGTCCTTCCTAACAGCTTCTTGAACTAAAACGATTTGGGAAATGTTTCTCCAAATCCGTTCCCTAACCCATTTCGTCATTCATAATTTTCTCCAGAATAGGAACAGTTTTGAAAACGGTTTGTATAACCCGTTCCCCAATCTGTTCCATCCTTCATGAAATTCTCTGGAAGTGAAATGGTTTCTAGAGCGGTTTATGTAACCCATTTTGTAAATTGTTCCCTCCTTCACAGACTCCTCTGGAAGTGAAACGGTTTCTAGAACAGTTTATGTAACTTGTTTTGTAAACCGTTCCCTCCTTAACAGACTCCTTTAGAAGTGAAACGGTTTGGGAAACATTTTACATAATCCATTTCCCAACCTGTTCTGACATACAGATTTTCAGAACACAACCACATACAGCAAATACTCTTCACACAAATCATTCACACCTCATTCCTAAACCATTCAAGTATCAAATAACCTTCTTCTAAACAACATATAAGCAATATATATATAACATTTTACAAAAATTTTCATGTGGCACACTTAATCCCAATCATGTCATTAAATCATCACACAAGTATCAACATCTCTACACTCGTATCACATAATTCATTTTCAATACCATGAATGCCGAATGCACATGCTTATGCAAATCACACATAAAATGACCTGAGTTTCCACTCAAAAAATTTTGGCCAGATAGCTCTCGCTCTCTATTCTTTTCTTTAGAGATCTCTCTCTCCTTAATGGTGGGCAACTCCCCTTTTTATCATTTCATAGATCTCTCTCTCTCTCTTGTTCATTTTGCGCAAATCCCCTTCTTTCATCGAGCTCTCGCTAATATACACAATTGGACAACTCCCCCTTTTTTCATAAAATTCTCACAATGGACATGCCACACATGCTCATGCAATGTCATCATGTCAAGTGATTTCTTAACACATTTCATAGCATACATGTCAAATGCATAATTCCTAATGCCACAAGTTTCACAAATCCAAAACAAATCATGCATTACACAAGTCATGACATCCATTCCGTCTAGGATCGTTAAATCATATCACATAAACATTTACTTGTAATGTTATCATCATATCTTGATTTACCCAACATATCCAATCAAATCTACATATCATTCATAATACCAATTCCAACCACATCCACTCACACAATAACAATTCAATCATACAAGAACACCCTATATCATTTTCAACCATCCATCTCATATCAACACATAACACAATATATACACACATTTTACACTTATTCTTTTTAATCACATTTTCACATTCCTATATGATCATTAATCAAATATATTTAACCGTACAAATACAAAACCTACAATGGTAAGTGACATTTGATGCACTTACCTCGAACTCCGTAAAACCAGGTCACGCTCAACTTCAATTCGAGTTCTGCGTAACGTTCCCTACATGATTCCAACCCACAAGTCAAAATATTAATTTCCTTTTCACATCAAATCTCTCAAGCCTAAGCTAAATGAACACAACCTACACATTCTTCTTAACCCATTCCCCAAACTCTCTTCAATCTCACAATAACATAGTTAAATCCCCTCTATTGGAGAACCCTCACACAAAACTACACTGAACCCTTAACATCCTCACTTACAACTCATCAATATCATTAAAATCAAGAACTTACCTTGCTCCAAGTGATCTTGCTTGAAAATCTGCCTCAAGAGATGGTTCTTGATTGAATCTATGGGATCTAATAGTGTGGAGACAAGGTTTGGTGATGGGTAAGGCTTGGAAAAACTCTTGGAAGGTTGGAAAAGATAGGGGTGATGGATGGAAAGGATTAGGGTAGGTTTAAAATCTGCCATATTTCTCTCCAAATCTTCCTAGTTACAAATCTGATTTTAAAATCTCGTCGATAAAAATGGATTTTTGAACAGTTTACACAACTGTTTGCCTAACCGTTTGGTACTATTCGGAGAGAAATTCAAAGTTCCATTCTGAAGTGAGAACGATTTTGGAAACGGTTTACCATAACCATTTTCGAGGTCATTCTCCTTATACTGTTTGGATTATTTTTGCAAAATTCTCGATTATATTTTTTGAGGCGTTATAGCTCCCCTTTAGGAAATTTTGTCCCCAAAATTTAAGTAAGCTAGGTTTCCTCACATTCCAACTAATCATTGCAACTCGATACTTAAACTTAATAAATCAACGAGGTTTTTCTGAAACATACCTCCATTCATTGTAGCCTTTGATGCTTCAGGAAATAGGTGTGGATACTTCTCTCGCATATCGCTCTCAATTTCCCAAGTGGCTTCCTTAGGTGAATGGAAACTCCACTTTACCTTAACCATCACAATCTCACGATTCTACAGATGTCAAACCTGTCGATCCAAGATTTCTATCGGCTCCTCCTCATATGTCAAATCCTCTGTAATCTCTAACTCAGGCACCTGAAGTGCATGACTGGGGTCTGATTGGTACCTCTTCAGCATCGATACATGAAAGACATTGTGAAGTCGAGATAACTCCGCTAGCAACTGAAGTCGATAGGAAAGTAGCCCAACCAGCTCTAAAATCTCGTATGGACCCACGTACCTCGAACTCAACTTGCCTCTCTGCCCAAATCTGATTACGCCTCTCCACAGCGAAACCTTGAGGAACACTCTATCCTCAACCTCAAACTCTTTCTCTCGATGGTGTCGGTCAAAATAACTCTTCTAGCAATCCTGAGTTTCTTGCATACACCTTTTTACTACATTGATTTTCTCGAGGGCCTGTTGTACTAGCTCGGGTCCCTCAATCTGCTCAAACCTTCCACATCCCAATAAGCAGGACTCTAGCATTGTCTCCCATACAGAGCCTCATACGGTGTCATCCCGATACTGGAGTGGAAACTTTTATTGTAGGCGAACTCAATCAACGGTAGATGGTCATCCCAGTTACCCCCAAATTCTAGCACACACGCTCTCATCATATCCTCGACCATTTGTATGGTCCTGTTAGACTGACCATTAGTCTGAGAGTGGAATGCAGTGCTGAACCGCAACCTAGTACCCATGATATCTTGTAAACTCCTTCAGAACCTCGAGGTGAACCTCGGATCGTAGTCTGATACGATAAACAGAGGTACCCCATGAAGCCTCACAATCTCCAACACATATAAGACTGTAAGCTTATCTAAGGTATCATCCTGTCTGATTGCCAAAAAATGCGCTGACTTAGTAAGTCGGTCTACTATCACCCATACAGCATCATGTTGCCTAAAATTCCTCCGCAAGCCTACTATGAAATCTATCGTAATCTTCTCCCACTTCCACTTTGGCATCTCCAACAGCCTCAATTTCCCTACTAGAGTTTGATGCTCTGCCTTGATTTTCTGGCAACGCAGACACTGAGCTATAAACTCCGTGATCTCCCGCTTCATATTAACCCACCAGTACATATCCTTCATATCTCGATACATCTTGGTACTATCAGGAAGTACCAAGTATGGTGAAGGGTGAGCCTCCTCCATCAGTCACTCCTTAATCTCTACAATGTCAGGAACGTACAGACGACCCATATAGTATAGAACCCCATCATCGTCCAACCGATGTGTTTTCAACTTCCTCTTTTCCACTTTCTTTTTATCTTTCATTAAATACTTATGTTCTTTCTACCTCTCTGCTATCAAGTTCTGCATCTACGGTCTAATTCGTATGTTAGCCAACATTTCTCCCTCAATCACGTCAAGTTGTACTCGTGATTCCCGTAATACAAACAAAGATTCCACTTTATATGTCACTACTCGTCCTCTCTGCCCTTCTGGCTCAAGGCATCGACGACCACATTTGCCTTACCAGGATAGTAGTCAATGGTGCAGTCATAATCTTTTAGAAGCTCAATCCATCTCTACTACCTCAGGTTGAATTCTTTCTGAGTGGTAATATATTTGATGCTCTTGTGATTGATGAAAATCTATAACATTTCACCGTACAAGTAATTCCTCAACACTTTTAAGGCGTGAATAATTGTGGCTAACTCTAAATTGTGGGTCGGATAATTCACCTCGTGTTGTCTCAGTTATCGTGAGGTGTAGGCAATTACCCTGGCCTTCTGCATAAGTACAGCCCTAGTCCTGCTTTAGAAGCATCAGTATAAACAATAAACCCGCCTCTGTCTTTCGACAATACAAGCTTTAGTGCTTCCACTAGCCGCTTCTTCAACTCTTGAGAGCTTCCTTCACAACGTTCATCCCAAATGAACGTGGGGTTCTTCTTTAGAAGGTTAGTCATCGGTCTCGCCAACTTAGAGAAATCCGCTATGAATATCCGATAATACCCTGCCAAACCTAAGAAACTACGTACCTCAGTCACATTCCTCAGAGTCTTCCACTCCTGAACCGCTTTGATTTTGCTTGGGTTCAGCATCACACCCTCAGCTGAAATCACATGCCCCAGAAACACCACTTCCTTCATCCAAATTTCATACTTATTGAACTTAGCGTATAGCTATTTTGTCACATCCTGGAATTTACAAGAATTAAGTTATATGGAAAATAGCTTAAAATAGAAGCAAATAGGATCAATTTAGTTAAGTGCAAAAAATTCTATAGAAAATTGCAGTGAGCACGCTCGTGAAGCACGTCCCGTGCTCAAGAGTGCAGACGAGCATGACCTCATGCTCATAACCTGGAAATTAACACAATTCGTGTTTAATTAATCACAGAATGATATCGTGCACGACTGAATAGAAACCCGTGTTGAGAAAAATACGGCACGACCATATGGCACAACTCGTGTTCAGGTCATGTTGACTGGGAATATACAGAATTGATCTGCTGAAGATTGAATCATTTGCAAACAGAGTAAAATAAGTAAGCAGCATAATTCTGGAACCTTAATTTCCATTCGAGCTACATTTTGGTGACAAGAACAATTCAAACTTTTACAAATCAAATAGAAAAGTGAGCTAAGGTAATTTTTAATGCTTCTTTATGCTTACTAAGTTAAAATACAATATTACCATAATTGATTTGAGTGATTAAGAGGTTCTTAGAGTTACTGGAAATGAGAAAGGATACATGGTCATGTGTTTGGATATAGTTTGAGGATGAATTTGACTATAATTAGATGGTTGAAGCTAGTTTGCTTTGTGAATAAGAGTATAAGAAATGTAAAGTTTGATTAAGGCTGAATTCAGTATGTATAAAGTATGGTTAATGGGAATTACAGCCTTATGATGTCGTTGTACAGGAGGAAGATCTGTAAGACGTTGATTGGATCGCGATTAGAGCCCGATGCTGACTTAGGATATTCTCGAGGTAAGGGTTTACGTTAAAACGTAAAAGGGGTTATGATCTTATGATCATATATAATGTTGTGTGCTTGTAATCTATGTGATAACTTTACATGTTTTCTATATTTATTGCTTTATGCTTTAAATTGAATTACGAAAGCATGTTATGAGCTGTGTGAGTAAATAATCCTGGGTGGATGAATGTGCTCTGTGTGAGTATTGTAGCTGTGAGTATTGAACAGAACGCCATCGTGCTAATGAATGATCTAGTAAACAATGTGAGCACGACATCATGCTCAACTAAATACGATCGTGTTACCTGGAAATAGTGGAATTGAGCACGATGTGTGTTGACTGAAGTACATCGTGTTGGCTAGAAATTTATACATGAACACGACCTCGTGTGTCATGAGCACGAACCGTGCTGATAATAAATTTCCTGCACTTCATTTAATTACAATCTGATTATTCCTTATTGAGTTATATACTCACCCCCTGTGATGGTTTAAATGTTGTGTTGATCGTAGGTAGCAGCTGACTAGACACTGCTGCAGTTGTGATCAGAGATCCCAATTTTGATATTCTCGAGGTCTGGCTCCAGATTTTGGGTTTTCAGTTTTGACTTGTACATGATGTACATACTATGTATATATGATAGTTTAAGTTTATTTTCAAACTTATTATGCTTCCGCGTATATGTATGAAACTTTTTGGGGCCCAGGGGGCTTTTCATATATATATATATATATATATTATTTTCTCTCTATTCGTCTACTATTTAAGTTAAAAATATTGGAAATTATGTTTTAATAATTTGATTTCTATATGTTTCTCCTTTAGTATCTCCAATACCTTCCAGAGATGCCCCTCATGCTCCATTCTATCCTTAGAATACACTAATACATCATCAATAAAAAACACCACAAATCTATCCAGATATAGTTGGAAAATCTTGTTCATCAGAGCCATAAAGGCTACTGGCCCATTAGTCAACCCGAACAGCATCACTGTGAACTCGAAGTGACTATATCGAGTCCTAAACGCGGTCTTAGGAATGGAGCTCTCCTTCACGCGCAACTGCCAATAACCTGATCTCAAGTCGATCTTAGAAAATACTATGGCTCTCCTGAACTAGTCTTTCAAATCATCAATCCTCAGCAGTGGGTACTTGTTCTTTATGGTCACCTTGTTCAACTGTCGATAATCTATGACGAGTCTCATACTCCCATCTTTCTTCTTTACAAAGAGCATAGGTGCGCCGCAAGGTGATACACTTAATCGGATAAAACCCTTCTCCAGAAGCTTTTCCAGCTGCCTCTTCAGTTCTTGCAATTCCACTGCTGCCATTCTATACGGCGCTATTGATACTGGTGCTGCTCCCAATACTATCTCAATTTTGAAATCAACTTCTCTCGGAGGTGGTAATCCTGATAACTCATCCAGGAATACCTCCAAATACTCCCTTACTATCCCCACATCTCTGACCTCCCTCTTCGTCTTACTAACATCAGTCACACAAGCCAAATAGGCGTCACATCCATCTTTGATTAGTCTTGCAGTCATCACTGTCGATACCAAGCAAGAAGGAATAACCTTCCGCTCTCCCACTAACAACACTCTCCTCTTACTATCGACTTCTACCACGACTTCCTTCGCATAGCAATCTACTACAGCCCTGTTTCTGGATAGCCACTCCATGTCTAATATCACTCCAAAATCTGCCATCTTTAACACCTTCAAGTCGACCATATAATTCAGCTCACCAATTTTTAACTCACAATTCTGTAGTACATCTCTCACCATAACTATGCCCCCAACCGATATTGACACGATTACCCATATCCTAAGGATTCTATGCTACCCCCAACCAGACATACCAATGTCTCACTTACAAAGGAACAAGTCGAGCCAGGGTTAATTAACACTAAAGTAGGTTGAGAAAATATTGAAATTGTACCAGTAGTAACGTCGGGATTGGCTACCGCCTCATCTCCTGTCATAGCATAGACACGTGCCTGAGGTTGGGCTACAGACTGAGAAACTCCTCTGCCTCTCGAGGTGGTGCTCGTAGCCCTTCCACCCTAATCTCAACCTTTGCTGGTAGTAGTGGCTACTCGGTTGTCTCTAATACTGCTCTGACCGGAGGCGGCCTGCCTCTCATCTGCTTGCCTCTGAAAAAAATTGGCGTCCACATGGACGCCAAACGGCGTCTCATTGGGCGGGAAAAGTCCCGCCCAATGAGACGCATTTGGCGTCCACGTGGACGCCAATTTTTTTTTTTTTAATTTTTTGATGTTTATTTTTTGTTTTTCACATTCATTTAAAATTCATCTTCATCATCGTTTGTTTCGTCATCACTGTCCCATTCTTCTTCCGGGGTTGTAGTTTCACTGCTTGTTTCCTCTTCGGCTTGGT
>CANYCX010949313.1:0-15399 GCA_948193385.1 Breynia disticha f. nivosa | reverse complement strand
AATATTACATTTTATTTTCGCTCAGTTCCGAAATTTTCCAATACCAAAATTTCGTAAAATATTTTCACGGAGAAATACATTTTACAAGTTCCAATAACTTTGTCAAATCATACCATAAATTAAGAAATAAATTTTCTTACTAAGATTAATTTTTCGAATTTCATTGTTGATTTTGTTAAAACACATTATAACGTCAACAATAAAATCATTAATCCTTAAAAAAAATATTCCTCAATTTTAGGATTTCGAAGAAAGAATTCAACATTCAATTTCGTTTACGCTCACGGAACTCATTGCGGGCATTTAATGATTTGAATTAATTTATAACGATAAATCAATTATACTATGTAAACAAATTACATAATAAAATTCTAATATGTATTATATACACAATATAACTTCATTAGAATTTATGGAAAAATTATTATATTTACAATAATTAAAATACACAATTTTAATTGATTATTCTATAAAACATGGAATTATGTTAGATATATAAACAAATTATACAATAAAGTTCTAATACCGCTTAGAAACATATTGTAATTTTATTAGAATTTTATTTGACACATAGGTACATTTAAATTAATTAAAATACGAAATTTTAATCAATTTTAAATAGAAATAATATTTCTGGAATTTAAAAATTTGCACAAAATATACCGAAAATTCCAGAATATTGTAAATAATAATTTTGTAAAAAAAATGGAAAAGTTTGGTCGTCGGAAACTCTCACACGCGCCTCCACGTGCCGGAGAAAGTGGGATCGGAATAGTGAACACGCATGTGGACTGATCCCATACGCGGTCCTTCACTCTCGACACGTGTCGGATTATTATTGGACAAGGCGCGGGTTAGCCAATACGCGGGTCAGGTTGCTTCGCGGGTCGAGTATTCGGGTCGAGATCACTACAAACGACACGTCCTTTCGTCCTACAACTGACGCTCAACCGTTTCCTGCGCGCCAAACAACGCCAGTGGTGGCAAGTGCAGGACACCCAGTCGCGGACACCGCCAGCAGTGGTAAGTGCAGGACACGCGCCGCCCTACGACACTGTTCTGGCGAAGGAGAACATGTTTTCTGAAGGTTTTCGGCCTTCTGAGTTCAATGGTGTGGTCAGATTTGCCAAATTTCAACAAATTATTTTCGGATTCGTACCGGGCTAAGGTTTTCGGCTTGAATTCGACGATATTTAATATATAATAAATTCGTAAAATCAACATCATAGGTACCCACAACATTTCAGGATAATATTTCTAAAAATTAACAACCTTTAGGCTCTGATACCAATGAAAGAAATGCATATATATAACACATATATATATAACTAATTAATTAACATATAATTAATTAAAGCACGTAAATAAAACGAGCACAAAACGCACACCTGGAGTTCCGTTCAATGCAGCGGAAGAAGAACGATACCTCGTTGAGGGTACGCTCGCATCCACAGGCGCAGACGCGTCGGGATACGGGGAATGTTTCGCATCTGATCCTACACCAAAATCCGATCGCCGAGAGAGAAAATAACCACCACGTTGGTTATTTATGAAGAGGAAGAGAAGTGTCTCTTCTCTCTCTTCCATTTTGGTGGAAGAATAACATAAGTGTGGAATGTGGGAGTTAATGGTGCTTATATAGAAGTGGAGGTACCTATTGGTAAATAAGTACCTTTTCACGCACAATTACACTTTAGTCTCTAAACTAAAAGTGTTTCTAATTTAATCTTTCAACCAAAGAAATCACAAATAAGTCCCTTAACTTAATTATATTTATTCGACAACCCAAACTTCATGGGCGGAATAAATTATCCTTTCAATTAATATAATATGTTGGACATGTTATCAATAATAAAACATAAAATATTTTAATTGCAAATGCTTGTTATATTGAATTATAATGAGATGTTTATGAATTTTAGATGTAATTATATTTCAACAATGATTGTATTTAATGGCAAATGATATCAGAATAGTTTAATAGTTAGAAGGATATACATTTAGCGTAGCAATAATTTTGCTTTATCTGTTTACTATAATGTTGATCTTGCAGGTGATCAAATCTACAACTGAGTTTACAATTAATGCTAGACCAAACTTGATATCTTGGAATTTTAAGAAACAGAAAGCAGTTTCACGCAGTTTCACCGAAGCTGAATATTGAGCATTAGCAACTGCCATAAGTAAAGTTCTTTGGATCAACTCTATTTTTATGTGAAATGGCTTTCCTCTTTCCAATCCTCCGAAATTGTGTTGTGACAACATCAAAACTACTTATTTGACTAGGAGTCCAATCTTTCATACATGATCAAGACATCGTGAAATTGAATTTCACTTTGTATGGAATCTTGCTGCAAAACGTCAACTTCACATTGGATACATCACATCTTTAGACCACATTGTTGATCTTCTCACCAAGCCACTGTCAAAAGTCAAGTTTTAAGGATATTGAGACAAACTAACGTTGCGTTCCGCTCCCATTGCTTGCAGGGGAGAGTTATGGAAGGTACTACAGATGCACACATCGATTGCTAGAGTTCTACCAACAACGTAACTCATGTATAGGTTGGATACTTAGTTCTGTTTTATCTCATTCATGTTGTAACCCTATGTAAATTTGTATTTCAATGTGAAAAATATACGGGTCTGTGGAAAGTCTTTATTCTTTCAGTTATAACAAAAAAAACCTACACAGAGTTAACTACAAATTACAGATTCATTACAAAAAAATAAAGATTTAACACCAATGTACCATACGAATGAAAAAGTGAGACACTTCGGACTGAGTAATTTCAACTATTATAAAAATAACTCAAAAACATCACAAGATTTTAAATCGAGAAGGCAAAAGGATGCAGCGAATGCTGTCAAAAAGAATAAAATTAATGTTTTCCTGGGAAAATAAATATAAAATTCAAATATATTGATTGTTTTACCTTTCTCCTTGATTGATTAGCTTTGTGATGAAAGTTTGGAAGTGTGATGTGCAGATACGAAGACCTTCAGATTTGGAGCAACCATTTGTGGTGTTGAAATTCCATGCAAATACTGGTCAAATAAATAATCCCTTGCCCATACCTTACATTCGTTATCTATTCGATCTTTGAAGTTTGTTTCTCGTTACAACTACCCCTTACTCGCTTTACAACTACAACTAACTCGTGTCAAACTAATACGACATAAAAATATTATCCTTTTCTTGAATTTAAAAAAAAATTAACCCAACAAACAAAAAACCTATATGCATTTTATTTTTTTTAATGCCGTAATATTTGTAACCACAGAAATTATGTAACAGCAAATTCTCGGAAGGCTAATAATCTTCTTTTAACCTTTCCTAAGTAAGGAGGCACATCCCAATCACTTCAAAGAAAAACATTTAGAGTGAAAAAGAAATACAAATAACATTAATAGGGACAATACCAACCTAAAAAGGACTGTAAGGACAGCAATTATTTTTAGGTTGGTGATTTTTTACTGTGTTGTTCATGAATATCCTAGTAAACTAACTTTAAATTTTGAAAAAGAACGTTGTTAATTATTGCTGTAATTCATTAATCGAAAAAAAAAAGCTCCTACTTCCTACCAACCTGACTGATATTCATGTAACCAAAACTTAAACTGCAAGGTAGCATTATATTTCAAGATAATTATATCAATGCAGCTATTGAAAAGTAAAATCATACATATGACCATACGCATATGCTTGCATGCAAATCTATACGGATAACAATGAAACAATGTTAAAGTTAGCCATGTTTACTCGTCAAAACATAAAAAGAAAATAGTCGTTGTACTAATTCAATTCTGTAGAAGCTACACGTTAGATCTGTGTAGGGTAAGTCCCTGGTCTTAAAGCAATGACTATATGTTTCCTAAACGCTCCACAACTTGTTCTGTTCATAGTATCACAATTTGGTCTTATTTGTAGCATCGTTGGTGAAGTTCTATGGTTCCACATCCTTTAAGAGATGGTAAAAAAGAAGCTAATATTTTTATAAAGCAAATTTTTTGCGTTTAGACTGAGAATAATAATAATAAATTTCATAAGTTAATAGACTATAAATTTAACAGAAAAAGTTAATTTTTTTTAAACTGCTATATTTGTGCAACATACTATATTGAAGTGCTCAACTCGAACCTTTGCAGTTTACATTTCCATTGAGTTTTAGACGTAACACTAAAAACACGATTTCTATTGTTTGCACCCGTCGTCATCTATGCATCCTTATATATATAAAGTTTTTAGTGCGAGAAAAAATGTCATCTGACTACCTTAAAGATTATACGATGTAGGAAGAAACACGTGAGTGAACCAATAATTTTTAATTTAAGCCGATCCCTAAGGTTTCAAATATGGATCAAGTCTATGTTTCTGTGGTGAATAAGTGTTCTTTAACGATAAAAAAGTGTGGACACTTCAAAATCAAGTTTAAGATTATTTGGCCGAGCTTAATGGTATGAAAATGTTTGTCCGATTGTTCTAAGCCAAACATATTCAAGGTCGAACAGACAACGAAAGAAAGATTAATTTGCAAAAGACTGATTACTTGACAAGCATAGCATGGAATTCACTCACCCGCCCAATTTAAGCCTTTGCTGGAAACGTTTGTGTATTATTCGCTGTACGTTAGACCTACAAAAGACATAAAAGGCGATCAAACAAAACCATCAAACGAACTTGGTTAAACTGCATAATTAAGCAGCCTGAACAATAAGGAAAAAGACATGAAGGAAGCAGAGAAGAATAGAAAGATCACCAAAAAGAAGCACTTACAATAATCAGGGACATGAATTTTAGAGGGGATGAATAGGTAGTGTTGGAAGGGTTTGAGAGTGGTGATTTATATAAAGATAAAGAGCAATGGGGGTTGAGAGTGTAAAGTAATGTGTCAGAAGTATGTTCACAACTGCTACTTTTGGCACGTGAGATCCAAACTTTGACCCACGGGTGCCACTTCCACTTTCCCACCAATCGCACTTACCCATGTGCTATCTCTCCTACATCCCTTAACAACCTTTTCCCAAACAACTCCCCAGTCCACCAAGAACGACTCCTCCCAATATAAATACCCAATTTATGTGTTTTTTTTTATTTCTATTCATATTGAAATATAAAAATTTGTGTAATATATCAAAACATGTAAGTTTATTAGTGTATATATACCCCAGTAAGTTGGAACATTGCGTCATTTGATATGCAGAATTCAGATTGTTGGTCTATTGTTGAATTATAGAAGATCATAGAACAATATACAGGTGTGTTGGTACTAACTCAAACAAAATCAATTGATTTATTCTCAGTCTATATATATATATATCCCTCTATTTTCATTTTTTTTTCTATATGAAACAAATTCACTTTATTTCTCTTCTTTATTTTCCAACGAATACTTTCTACGATATAACTTTTACTTAAACCAGTAAAAGTTGTGGTTGAAATTTAAAACAAATATAATTGGTAAACTAGTAAGACAATACCAATTATATTTAAAAAAAATGGTTGAAATTTTTTTTACTTAAACCAGTAAAACTTGTTTGATTTATGTGTATGTGGCGAGCTAATTGCAGTGTAAGGGAGAGGAATTGGGTAATTAATATTGAGTATGGAGAGGAAGTGGAAATAGGGTTGAAGAAGAAGAAATATATGTGTTTGAAAATGAAAGTAAGAAAATTAAGTGAGGGTTAGATGAAAGTGGTGTGAGTCTTGAAAAGCTGATGGAGAACAGATAGATGTTGTTTGTTTCCATCTCCACATGATCTCACTCCTATCTACCTTCCCCACATATTTCCCCAAGTAATTGAATGCTTAATTTGTTTAATTTGAATGTGGCTGCAATTCACTCTTTTTTTTTCCAATTTATTTTTACTTATTTTATGTGCACTAAAAACTTTAGTTGACTCTTTTAAATTTTGAAATATTTGAGAGTAATAAATCTTATTCATTTTTTAAAATGATATATATAAATAAATACATACACATTATTATAAACAATAAGTACTCAACTTACTTGTTTATCAATACAACGGAAACTATTATTACACCAAAAGCCAAATCTATTCCTTTTTATGAAATTATTTTAGTTATCTTTTCCATGAGTATATTTAAATATGCTGGGTATGATTTAATCCGCATCTCTACTGGTTGCATTTTTGTTGCAGGAGAGAGTTACTGAGAAAAACTATCAATATTCTCTACAGATTTATTCTCTCAATTCTGCAACTTCCTACTTACTGATAAGGAGAGTTAAAGAATAAATGACTTCATAGAGCATTCCCAACAAGCTCATTATGTTAGCTCCTTTTTTTTAATCAATCTACAAACAAAAATTAATTCTGTAACAAACTCTATATTTTATTCTCCTTAGCTTATTTTTTAATCTATATCCACTAGCTATATTTTTAGTCATAAAATAACTCCTAAATTTTGTTTAGTACAAAGAGTCTGATATAGTCTAAATTATTAAGAATTTAAATTAAATTAAAGAATAAAAAAAATGATAAAATAGAGAGTATGTTAACGAGGCTTTTGAGAATGCTCTTAGTGGTCTAGTTTTTAATAACCAACAATTTATATTTTATTATAAATTGTAAAGCATATTTTTATGCACAATAATCTTTTATAAAATAGTATGAAATACCTTTTCTTCATAAATACTTTCTCTACCGGAACATTGTAAAGGAAGTTGAGAAATATTGTAACTACATATCAGATTACTACAGTGAGAGAGAGAGAGAGAGAAAAAGAGTAGAATATATTTATAAACTAATTGTATTGAATAAGGATAAGTAGGATAAACTATTTTTTTTTAATAAAAAAAAACTAATTTTAGTCCTCATAATATAGCAAAATTTTTATTTCAATTTTTCCTATGATATTTCCATTCCATAATCATGGACAAATTTAAAATATCTAATATCTTTTTCTCGCACAAGACAATATAGTCTCTTTATTGTGATGACAATATGACCTTCCTACTCTTGTTTAGTAAGGACGCATGACCAAACAATGAAATGTTTTTTTCTCATTGCACTGTCTTTATCTTATATTGACCAAACAATGAAATGTTTCCCCAAGTTCATTCATAAAGTTACCATCTTACAAATTTTTTTATATCCTATAAAATCATTTCTAAGATCTTAATAAAACAAAATCAAGAATTGAAGTTTAAATACATTACTTTTAATGAATTAATTTTGCCGAATTAGTATGTACTAAACAAGTAACGCTACCACACCTTTATACATATTACATACGTCTATATAATTTATCTGTCGATTATTGTCTCAATTAAGCACTATTAAAACTTGGTATGTATTAAAATTTTCATCACTTATCATGGATTATATTCATATATCTCGATCCTACAATAACATTCACGCCTCTTTTATCATTTATCATGGATTATATTCATATATCTCGATCCTACAATTCAAAAACTTCCATTTTATCAACTTAATAATTTTTTTTTTGCATTCGTGTCTACGAAATGACCTTGCCAAAAATTCCCACCTTACTGTTCATCTTGGCGCCCACTTAGCGTCATGCTAATTTTTTTTGCATTTAATGTCCATGTGAACGTTAAATGCGAGCATTTAGCGTCCAATTTTTTTATGCTAATTTCTCAACGCTAAATTCACATAATTGTATAGTGTAATTGGGAGAGAAAAGTTAATTAAACTCCTCGGAAGTAGAAAAATAGATAGGAAGTTATGGGGCGAATAAAATGACATAAAATAAAAACAATGGTATCACACAATTTAAAACACAACCTAGGAATATAGTGTTGAAGTGAGTACAAATAGTTTGATTCATGAGCTTCTAAGAATCAACTTAGCAAAATCTCCTATTTCATATATCAACAGAAAAAGGAATGATCCATTAGGTTCATGGTTGATCTCTTATAATGGGTCATATCATACCAATATTAATCATTCTATTCCATTTATTCTAAGTCAAGGATTAAAAAAATCACTTAAACAAAATAAAGGAACTGTTAGTATACTGTTAAGTAGAAATAAGGAATGTTAATCTTTGATAATTTTATCCTCATCTAATTGTAATTGTTTTCGAATGGATTCATTCAAAAATGTACAATATCACAATAGAATAAAAGAATCAATTAAAACAGATATTAAAAGTCCAATTAGAAATTTGTTAGGTCCTTTAGGAACTGTCCTTCAAATTGCGAATTTTTATTTGTTTCACCATTTAATAACTTATAACCAGATCTCGGTAACTAAATATTTGAAACTTCATACTTTAAAACAGACTTTTCAAGTCCTTAAATATTATTTAATAGATGAAAACGGGAAAACTGTGAATCTCAAATTTGTTTGTGTATATCATGTGCCAACCATGTAACATTAGGTGTGTTAAAATAGAGAAAAATGAGAAAAAGATCAACTCCACGATTGAGACAATGGTGTGTGGGAAACATGTAGATCATAACCCTGATAAGAGAGGCTATACGAATTGCTCTTTAATTTCCCAATCTTAACACGTATAGTGTGACGGTGAAATTTATTTTTCATTTTTATTTACAATAAATCCATTTTACAATTTTTGGTATAATTTTTTTTAACTCTAAAATATGACTCTAACTCAAAACATTGAGATAAATTCAAGTTTCAATTGCCCTACATAAATTCACACACACACACAAACATATCAAGCAAATTGAAACCAATGATTTGAAATCAGTTATAAGGCTAGAAGATAGTTTCAAACATAGTTTACATAGTTTTCACTAAATAACAAAAATAAGGTTGAAAATTTGGAACACCAACATTAATATAAACTATATGGATCCCCGACCTTGCCATGAGTAATCCCCCAAAAGTATCCAAGTGTAGACTGATGCATCCTAACTCTAAGCGACGTCAATATATGCACAAGTGCACACAATCAAGTAATAAAGGGGAGTAAGAACTCAAACCAGTTATCGAACCCTAGGAAAAACAATGGCTAAATGTCATGCGAGTCATTTTCGTTTATTAAAACAAGAGATTAATGGTTGATTTTGAAATTAACTAACTACATGAAATGACATGCAACTAAACCTAAAGTGTACGAATGGTAATTACGATTAAATAAAACAAAGCGAAGAAAACTAGAATTGCGTAAAACCTAAGCGACATAAACTAAAAACAGTCAAAGTAAATGCGCAAGAAAATGAATCAAAACACAAATGGCATTATAACTCTAAATCGAAATCATCATCCCAACACTTAAATTAAATGTAGCAGAGATTCTAAATTCAAACAAAACATATCCACATGAAAACTAAAGCATCACAAGTAATAATAAAAAAACAGTAAATGTGTAAAAAATGAAAGCAAAAACATAAAAAATGTGAGCAAAAGCTATCCTAAGCGATCCTGGACAAAAACCCAAAATATAAGAAAAGTAGATGATCATCAGAAAACGAAAAGAAACTGAATTTAAATGCTAAATGAAGCTTGATCGAAACATAAAACTAATGTAAAAATTGAAATCTAATGCCAAGAAAATATGGAAATCATAAATAGGACATGAGATTAAACTAAATCCTAAGGAATGTAGCTATTCTACTCTATTATATTTCCTATTCAACTGCAGGGTCTCTCTCTTTCTTCTGCCCCACTTTCGCTGCTTCAAAAACCCTAAAAATTCTATTTTTATCGAAGAACTGAGTGTTTGAATGCTAACCACGGGTATGCTAGCCACGAGCATGCTAGCCACGGGCGTGCTGGCCTTGGCATGAGATGTGCTCTGTGTTTTTAATCATATGACACACTGTTAACACGTGTAGCACACGTCTTGTGCCTAAAATAATTCAGCACGATGGTCGTGATGAATGACATAACCCGTGCTCATCCTAGAATTATTGGCATTCCCTTGTGCTCATATAATTGGGTCGTGCTGCCTAGACAGTATCAACACGACCTATGTTGTTTTAGCACCTAGGGCGTGTTGACACTTTACAAGCCCATTTCTCTCCTAATCAAAGCAAAAATGTTTGCAATTTTTTCTCAAATCATAACCAATATAGACTATCGCATCAAGAATCAAAATCGTGCAAAAAATTCGATAATATATATAAAAAATGAACTATTTTGCACGTAAAATCACATTTAAAGTTAGAAGGTATTTTCCCGTTAAAAACAATTTTAAATGAAATTTTTGGGGGAAAATAAGCCAAGATGCGTGTATAATACACAACTATGAAAAATATGCTCATATTACGCGCACATCAAACTGCCGCTTACTTGAATCTTTGGTCGTCCTAAGCAAAGCAGAGTCAAGATCAAACTACCAACCAATCCAACAATCAAGACGTAGAATCAATCCCAATCAAATTAAATCACAATACAATCAAGACAATTTATTCGCAAAATAAATAATTTAAATATTAATCGTTGATTTCAAATGAATGACTAGACGAGTAGATATTTAGGACTATTCTCGTGGCATCTCTAGACTTAAATAGCAACCGACTCATAATCCCCTTTTGTTACACTAATCTTTTAGCCTTAACCTCTTATTTGTTTTACTTTTTATTTTGTTCTTTTTTCTTTTTCTTGTTTTTTCTTTTTATTTTCTTTTAATTTTGCTTTTTTTAAATTTTATTTTCTTTGTACTTCTTTCTCTGAGAGCTTTTCCTATAAGAAATGAGAAACTAAATGCTTGCATTAGGCACTTAAATCATGCCATTTACGAAAACACTCAAAAGTTTGAAAGTAAAAGTGCAGCTCATATTCATCGAATAGAGGAGCATTTCTCGGGAAAAATTGAGGAGGTTTTAAAAATTACAGTAAATAAAGCAGAAAAATTGCCTGAAACCTAAGTCTTTTATGCCACCCAACTAGAACTAATCTATCAATCCCGCTCGATTTAAGATCATCAAATAAAAAATGACAATTAATAAAAAGAAATTTATTTACACAAATAAATAAATCAGAATTATATTTATAATCATCCTATCATGATGAATTAGCTATGGTTTAATAATAGGATCGAAAATGTGATGTCTCCCCACACTTATTTTAAACATTGTCGACAATGTTTGATATAAAATTGATGCAGAATATAAAGATAGAATAAGCAAAAAAAGAAGATAAATATAGAATAAAAAGAGAGAAAACATCCTTATGAGGAGATGTCGAGAGTCAAATAAGTCGTTTTTATAAAAGAGAGTGAAGGTTTATAAGAGGAAATATATATATATATATATATACAAGTAGTGCAAATAAAGAATAGTAATAAAGAAAAGAAAATGAAAGAAAAGAATGTAAATGAAATAAAAATGTGCGAAAGAAAATAAAAAGTAATAATTGAAAGTTTGTAGTTGAAAAAGAAAGTGCGACATGTGTCGGAAGTGAAAACAAGCCATATTTGGCACTGGCACGGGCTGTGTTGGAGACAACACAAGCCATGGTAATCTTTCAAAATAAGGCGTGCTGACCAACAAGAGTCGTGTTGATTTAAGCCAAGACGTCCAATGCGCTGATGGTATGATCATTGTGATTGTAGCCCTCAATTTTTTGTTTAATTGAAATTTAAGTTAAAATATGTGAAAATACAAATAAATTTTTTGCGAATTATTATAAATAATAATTCGGTAGAAAGATGTGAGAATTAAATTAGAAATAATTAGTAAGTTATAAGAAATATTAATCGGGATTTATTGAGTTGAGCGAGAAAAAGAATTACGAAGGGTTAATGGACCGGAACCCAAAAGGGTAAAATCGTCCAAATCGAGTAAGTTTATATATATATATAAGTCTTCTCCTCTCCTTTTTCCAACACACCACACGTCCTCTCCTTCCCATTCCTTTTCAAAATTTAGAAAAACCCTAATCTCACCAAAGTTACACGAAAACCTAGCGTTTGGAGGTTGTGGAATCGATCAAGGATCGAATTTCGGTAAGTTCTTCGAACATAATTGTTCCTAATCTCGTTTTTCTCCGTAACCCTAACTTTATGACCATATTTCTTTTTCGATTGGGGTCAAAATTTTGTAAATAATAGCTTGATTGAAAGCTTAAGGAATATACTAACTTGTAGTAGCAATTTTTGGTCTTAATTTCTGGTTTAGGTATCCAAAATTGAGGTTTGAAAATCGGCTATGAATAGTGACGAGTTTGGATTTTCCAAACAGAAGTTTGTTTTTGAGTTCCATTATTTGGGTAAGTTTCTCTAGACCTTATTGGTGGTATTGATGAGATCAATTTTAAATGGGTACCATTGTGGTGAAAGTAATTTTTGTGAAAAGAGAGAATAGTTTAGAGTTTTGAAAGAAATCGTAAGAATTAAGACAATTAGGGTGCTGTGGTTGATTGGTGATATTAAAGGATAGCTAAACAAATGTGTTTAAAGTGTTAATGGTGATTTGTATTAAGGAAAGAAAGGAGAAAATTAGAAAAAGAAGTGTTAGTACTTAAGTAAGTACATAAATTATTAATAGCACACAGTAATGTAATGATTGGAAGATTGATATAAATTCATAATGTTGAAAATTAGGAAAATCAAGTTATGGCGAGGATGGCTCGTGATGGAATTCTTGGAAGTTTGATAAGGTAAGTAAAACGAGCACAACTTTCCTAATCTGTATTTTGATTTAATTATGTAATTGTGTTAATACGTAATTGGTTGAAATAAATGTGAATTGACATGATTAATATGTATGTTTTGTGTTCTAATAGTTTTGAATGCAAACAAGTGTTTAATTGAATGTTGTGGAACCTGATATGCATTTTTAGGTTGTTGATTTGGAAAGATGTTGTTGATTTGGAAAGATGTGAATTTGTGTGGTTTTTTTTTCAAAGAAGCAGGTAAGAACGCAGATTCAAAAGGAAGTACGCGGAGTCGTTATAAAACCGCATTCTTTTGCACCACACCGCGTACTAAACTGTTCCCAAAGCTAGTTGACATAAAAATATATACTTAACTTTGAAAATTTAAGTACCCCAACGAAATAACCAAATGTTGAGTGATCAATATGCTTGGATGCAAGTAAGTAATGAGGAAACATTTTACTATAAAATATGTTTAAGTATATTATTTTGTTTCCGTGTTCTAGATATGGTTACAAATGTTAAAGTATGTGACAATCGGATAGTTTATGTTTGGTGGAAATATGGGAATGGTTTGAGCACAAATACTAAATATTTAATTTCAATGGTTAGATATATATATATATATATATATATATATATATATATATATATATATATATATAAATTTTGTGCCAAAATTTAGGGAAAGGGTCCATTTAGGTAAGTTTTATTTATTGAGTTTTCACAAACTCACGTTGCGTTTTATGCCTGTCATATTCAATATTTGCAGGTATTTGAAAGGTACTTGAGCAATACAGTAGAGGTGAGATAGTGAGCTTGCTACCAGAAGGACTGAAGAACCAGGGTGAGCTGTGCACTGAAGAATAACTAAAATAAGTGGCATGCCTATGTGTTGTACATTTGTATTAAATATATATTTATTTCTGTTAGCTGTATGTAAATTTTGTTTTGGTGTGATTTATTATTCTTGGTAAATTTTTTTTATAATGAAGTTGTAAATCATTTGTGCATAAATGATTTTCCTTATTTTCTTTTATCCTTATATTATTATAAATCAAAACCTTGATGTCCAAGTTTGAGTACCATTTGAAAGACACGTAATAATTTAAATGGTAGTTGAATTTGGGTGTCACAGGATTGACTCTCAAAACACCGGGCTATGGTAGATTGTTTTTCAAATGAGGTACTAATCGAGGTTAATGGGAAAAAATAAGTGCTGTTTGTTGGAGATAGGAGAGTGATGCCCTCCTGTTTGATATCCACTGTTCAGGCCATAAATTTGATGAAAGAAGGCTGTGAAGCATATCTTGCTAGCGTGGTAGACACTACGAAGCCTAGTGTGGAAATTTCCGAAGTTCCAGTGGTATGTGAGTACCCGGATGTATTTCTAGAGTATTTAATAGGATTACCTCCTAGCAGAGAGGTAGACTTTGAAATTGAGACCATACCAGGAACAACACCAATATCGATAGCACCCTATCGAATGGTGCTAGCTGAACTGAAAGAATTGAAGAAGCAATTGGAGGAATTGTTTGACAAAGGATTTATTCGACCCAGTATTTGTAACGCCCCGAAAATTTTTAAAATTTAAAAATTTAAAAATTTAAAAATTTTGATAAGGAATATTTAAGGAAAATTAAATTTTTCCGTATGGAAATTTATTTAAATTAAGAATATTTTTAATTTAAATAGAATCAATAAATATACGATTTTTGTATATACGGGAATTTCAAAAGTTGTAGGGAAGAGATGTATTTGAGCAAAATTAAAGTATACAATATTTTGTATATTAAATTAAATAAAAATACGAGAGTCGTTATAAGTTAATTACGTGATGAATTTTAGAGATACATTTAGACAGAGAAATAAAAAAAATTTGCATGTGCAAGGGTATTATTGTCAAGTGCAAACAAATGCACTCTTAAAACCCTAGCATACCTAACCACACCAAGATGTGTGCAGCCGCCCCCCCCCCCACTTAATCTCCTTCTCTCTCGACTCTCGATCTCCCTCGTCCCTCTCTCCGATCAGCTCTCCCTCTCGACCACACGGACCACCGCCAGTCACCATCACCAACATATTTCTCTCCTTCTCTCCGATTAGATCTCTCTTGGACGATCTTCGACCTTCCTCTCCTCGCCGGTTTCTTGTCGGCCGTCATCCACCACGCCGGATCTTCTCCCATCGACGCGTGCTCTCTTACTCCCTCGGCTTCCCTCTCTCTCTCCGCCGATCCACTGTCGCCGACCACTAACGACGCCGGATCTTTCTTCTCCTCTCCCCGTTGTCGTCGCACGACCAAGCCGCACGCGTTGCCACGCCCAACCGTGCCACGAACGGCCGTCACCCTCCAGCCGGACGCACGGCCAGCGTGCGCCAGCCGCCGTCACGCTCTCGCCGGCTCTTCTTTTCTTCCACGCCGCGCGTCCACAGCTCCTCCACTGTCGCCGCCACTGTTACGCCGGCTCTTTTCCTCCATCGGACAGCCGGATCTCTCTTTCCTCCTTTCTCCACGCGCTGCAGGCCGCCGCCATCCGGCCGAGTTCCGGCCGAGGAACCACAGCCGGCTCCTTTCCCTTTTTTCGAAATATATATATATATATATATATATATATATATATAAACAGAAATATATTTATTAAAAACGGTGGGGAAAATTCTTATTTTTAAGATCGGTATAATTAAAACGAATTTATACAAAAAAAAATAGAGAAATTAATACGATTGGCTTGGGTTTTGTTGTTGACAGGTTGCTTGGAGTTAAGGGGGACCGAAATAGAACGGGTCATGCCGAAATTTGGAATTTCTGGTTGGTATAATTAATACCGTAATTTTTGC